>JASAMX010004382.1:20000-40461 GCA_030248175.1 Microlaimidae sp. YZB2_3 | reverse complement strand
TAAGATGCTTCTTTTTTATAAAATCACTTTCCAGGCTTTATTCTATTGAATATTTTGCTCAAGAGTAACAAAAAAAGTTTACATACATGCTTTAAGCCCAAAAATGCTCTCGCAAGGGCCTCGCGAGGTTCTCGTAAGGCTGGCCTCACGAGGCTAACTTTTTTCTCCCAGAATTATTTATATAAAAAACGATAAACTTTTAAATCTCAATTAAATAATTGCAAATTTGTGTAAAAGTCGCAGGGCAGAACAAAATATTGTAAATATATGTTAAACAAGAAATTTTTCAAACAAAAAAAATAAAATTAGCTGGGAACCCTACTGTAATTTGTCCGGATTAATTAACACCGTGCTAGCACCCAAAAATACCGTAGTTTACACGTTGTATACACCAAATACACTAACACGGTGTTTACACCCTGTTTACCCCGCCTTGTGAATTCCGGCCTAGCCCTAGGTTTGTCTAAATTGTTTTCCAACAGTCCAAATTAACCAGCAGAAGTAATATTTATTATTCCACTAGCATTTTAGAGAAAATTTTTGTGGATTTAAGGCTGTTTTTAACCAAATATGACATAATTTAGATATTTAAAAAATTTCGTTCAAACTAAAAAAAACCCCAAAAAACCCTATGGGGTTTTTTTAAAAAAAAAACTCAATCGTTTGAAAAAAAACCCTAAAGTTAGGGAGAAAAACCCCAACCTGAAAACACTGATGGGTTTCCCATAAATACATGAACTATTGTATAAATGGACTGATACTTTTTTGAATAAAGTTATTCGACGGCATTCTCACTGTTATGTGATGCTTTGCATTTGCGTTTTATAAACGTTAAAAACTGCACAAAAGTATATATTTAATTATAATTAATGATCAGGTAACAGAACTAATATTTTACTATGCATAGTCCGTGCATAGTTTAATTCTACTGTATCATCATTTCATTTTTCTTTTCTTTTTTTCTTTTCTTTTTTTTTCTTTTTTTTTATCAACAACATCAAATCCGCGTCTTAATCGCCGCCAAAATAAATTATAATTCTAACAAAATATCATTATAGCTATCTGAAATGACTTTAAAGGCTCAAAAAGAGCGTTTATTTCAGTCGGTTTTAAAACAACTTTTCTTGAATGCATCCACGGAAGTGACAGTTACTTGAGATGGGAGTAGACTGTTCCAAGGTGTAACCACCCTATTTGCAAAAAAAATTCCTTGCATTAATTCAACATTCTTCAACAGCCAATATTTAAAGGGATGACCACGGGTGGGCTGCAGGTTAAACTTAAAAAATCATTGGCTTGCAAATTGTTTAAGCTATGTATAATTTTAAAAGCACTTATATAAATCCGTTTTGTCTCTTTGTACCTTTAATCCTTCTAAACCTAGGTAATCCAGTCTTTGTTCATAACCAACAGGTAACAACTTGCATTTATAAAACATCCTCCTAATGAAATTTTGCTGTTCTTTTTCCAACATGTTTTTATCTTTTTGTAAATAAGGGTTTCAAACTGCACTAGCGTACTTGAGAATTGGTCTAACATAGGATTTATATTTAAGATTAATTCTAGAGTTTGAATTGAATGTTCTAAAAATTAGTGATGTCACTTTCATTGCTTCTTTTGCTGTGATTTCACAGTGTTTAGAAAATTTCAAATCATGTGATATGTAAACACCTAGGTAACGCACCAATTCTGTAGTTGCAAGTAAATTATTACCAAGCTTATATTTACAAATTAACTCTTTGCTATGATTTTGAATATGAAGAACTTTACATTTATGATCTAAAAGGGTAGTGCATTTAACTTCGGCACTTTTCCAAATTGGGCATATTTAATTTTGAACTATATCTTTGGTAATCCTGGACGGAGTACGACATTTGATAGCTCAAATGAGGAGAGCTAATTATATGTGGAGAGTTTTTACTTGTTATGTTGTGATATTTTCATGTGAAATTGTGTGATTTATAAAAATAAAATTGTTACTTGTCATGATATCTTATCATATCACGAGTATATTTCTAGTTTTATAAACACATTTCTAAAGTTCACTTTTTTCAGTTGGTGTCGATTTTGTTATCAATTCTTGTCTTATCTAGCGGTAGATCAAGCTTTAGTTTTGCTATGCTTACACGTTAAAACTGTTCGTTTATATTGCACTTAATTTGTACTAGTAAAACGTTGTGTATATAATAAAATATTTAAAGGGGCCGATTCGTTACATTCTACATTTGAACATTCTAAAGATAATATTCTTTATATGGTCAATTTGGGGTCACCATATAAAGAATATTATCTTTAGAATGTTCAAATGTAGAATGTAACGAATCGGCCCCTTTAAATATTTTATTATATACACAACGTTTTACATCTGGAAGTTGTTGATGACTTAAGTTCTGAACAATTCCTGAGAGCATTTCGACGTTTTATTGCAAGGCGTGGCTGTCCTTAAGAGATAACATCTGACAATGCACCTCAGTTTAAATTGGCAAATAAAGCTCTCCATAGAGCATGGAAATACGTCTACAGTTCGGATGAAGTCATGTCCTATTGCAGTTCATCCAATATTCACTGGAATTACATCATTGAACATGCTCCCTGGCAAGGAGGTGTCTATGAAAGACTGATTGGAATGGTCAAACAGTCCATGAAGGGTGCAATTGGCAGAAAACTGTTAACCTACTCTGAATTGGTCACATTTATTGCAGAAGTTGAAGCGGTGGTGAACAGCCGTCCTCTAACTTACTGCTATGAAGATATTGATTCAAGAATTGCACTGCGTCCTATTGATTTTCTGAATGTCAACAGTCAGCCTGGAGTGCCTGTCTTAGAGGAAGATCACAACGACAAAGAATATCATCTGAAACTGGACTCAGCTGGCAGATTAATTCAAGCCTGGCAAGAAAATCAAGAAGTTCTTGACAAATTTTGGGACTTTTGGCAAGAAGAATACCTTTCTAGCCTGAGAGAAAGGGGTAGCCGTGATCACAAAGCGCCAAGGACCAGGGCTCAATTGTTGCCCGAAAAAGATGAAGTTTATTCTTTATATGGTGACCCCATCGATCCGAACATTCAGCCGTGTATTCTGTTCGTTTTTTTATCGCCCCAAGTTGTTTTTTCAACGTTTTTATTCTTGAGTGAGCGGAAAGTTTTTTTGGTTTGCTAAAGTGTTCAGAACGTTCATATAATTTGTTCATGGCTTAAATTTGGACATTTGTGGCTTATTCTTCCAGTGGTTATTCTTCCGTGGTTGTTTATTCAAAATGTTTGGTTCTCTGCGCAAACTTATTGGTCTTGGTAAATCGCGACTGCCCAAGCAGCTCAATGACGTGGACATAAATTTGGATTCAGTTGATTCGTCCTTGCCTGTCGCAGAAAAGAAAAAACAACTCTACAAAAAGAGGTTTGAAATTACTTGCGATATTAATAAAATTCACAAATCTCTTGACACTTTAAAAGACTATAATCGGCAGTGGAGCCAATTAATTTCTCAAATTACAGACCCTGTTGCTAATAAAACTGAACAGGATATTTATGATAAAGCTATAAATCCTGACGATCCCAACAGTTTCAGCTTAATTATGATTGATGCTGATGATAAATTGTCTGTTCTTACAACTTTAGTTGATGAAATAGATTTCATTTTGCCAACATTAGATTGATTCTCCAGCGACGTCTTCAGCAGCATTCCCATCAGCATCACCTTCTGGTTATTCATTTGCCTTGCCTGAACTTTCCGTCCCCATATTCAGTGGTGATCCTGCTACTTATACCAGTTTTTTGCAGATGTTTGATGCCACGGTGGACTGTCAAAATTTGGCTCCTGCACAGAAATTAGCTTACTTGGCGGACGCTCTGGAAGGTAAAGCTAAAATCTGTGTTGAGAATTTGTCTATTATTAATGAAAATTATGCTGTCGCTAGGGATTTTTTGAAAGATCTGTTTGGTGAGGATAAGTTGGTAAAAGACACTTTGTATAAGCAATTGCGTCACATTAAACTGCCGTCCACTAAGTTTGACGACCTACGCACAACCTCTGACGTTATTCAGCGGTCCATTCGCCAGTTAAAAACCCTCAGTGAAAATGTTGATCATCCTGTGTTGTTGGGTAGCCTAATGGAAAAATTTCCGCCGGAAATACTTGAAATGCTAGAAAAAAGTAAAAATTCCACTCAGGAGTAAACTGTGTCATTGTTTATTGATCACTTGAGAGCATCGATTAAATTAAAAGAGACTGTCCAAAGAAATTCGGGGTCTGGTAGTTCTGTAAAAAGTTTTGTTCAGTTGAATTCTGAACCAAAGTCTAAGCAAAAGCCTACATTTACTACTGAGAGTTTGTTTGTGTCTGAGCAGGCTAGGACTAAGGGTGGTAAGAAGCCATTTAAAAACGAGCCTAAGCAAAAGTCTGGTACAATTGTGTGTATTTTTTGTTCTGGTAGTCATTATAGTGACAAGTGTACCACTTATGAAGACATAAAATCACGTCAGACTGTTTTGCGTAGGCGCAAATGTTGTTTTCAGTGCTTCAAATCAAGGCCACCTTAAACCAAACTGCACTGTAAAAACCAAAGTGTGTTTTTATTGTAAAAACCTTCAGCACAATCAGGCTTTATGCCCCAAAAAGTTTGGTTCAAGTCACACTGCTAAGACCTTTTCTAACGCCGTTTTAGGTCAGTTGATTGATGAACAATCGACTGTCAGATCTGAACAAGTTTCTGAGTTTGAGCCTGAAAACTCAAACGTGACAACATCTGTTACTTTTAGCAAACCGCCCGTGACCAAGACTAGCAAGGAAACATCTGTTTCTCTTGCTCAACGTGCCCAAAAGGGTGTTATCTTGTTAAGTGCATCAAATGTTTTTGTTTTTAGCCCTGAATCTGGAAGATCGGTAGCTGTCAATGTGCTACTGGATGCAGGAAGTGACAGATCCTGGATTTTAAGCAGTGTTGCTAAAAAATTACATTTAAATGTTCAGGGTAAAGAGTGTTTGAGCTTGGGTGTTTTTGGCTCTGAAGAAGAAAAAATTATTAATTCTGATATTGTAGGTTTCGAGGTACAAACGACTAGAGGTGCTATCAAGATGTCTGCTAATACTGCACCAATTTTGACACGAAAGTGGGAAAAGGGTACTCTGTCAGGAGAAGACAGGGCTTTCCTGGAACAGTTTCCAGTGTCTGAGCTGGCTGACTCCATTCCTGTCAATGGTGCACAGTTCCAACCAGATATTCTGGTAGGTTTGGACTATTTCTTTTTGTTTTTAGAATTTTCAGACATGAAACAATTACCTTCAGGACTGTTTTTGGTACCCTCGAAACTGGGACTAATGATTGGTGGAAAGGAAATGTCTTCCAGTGAGCTGTGTGGCTCTGATTTCAAACCAGAAGCAGTTGACCTGTCTGTGGGGACAACACAGGCAGTTGAGCCCAATGTTGAACTACATGATTCAATTGAGAAATTCTGGGCACTTGAAGGTGTTGGAATCACAGACTGTCCTGATGACAGCATGGAAGATGACTCCGCCAGAGAACAATTTCAACAAACAGTTGATTTTCAAGATGGCCGAATTCAAGTGGAATGGCCTTGGAATGACAAAATGTCCCAGTTACCTGATAATTATGGCCTAGCCCTTGGCCGATTTAAATCTCTGTCTGTACGCCTACAGAAAGATGGAGAATTTCTGAGACAATACACTGCTGTTTTCCAGTATCAACTTAATCAAGGAATTATTGAAACAGTCAGTTGGAATGATTTTAAACAGGATGGCAAAATTGTTGGTAATTTTTGCCTCATCATCCTGTGCTACAACCAGAATCCAACAAAGAAGCCAGAATTGTTTTTGATGGTTCATCAAAAGTCAGGAAAGAAGTCTACAGCCTGAATGATTGCCTACTCAGAGGCCCTTTGCTGTTGGCTGATCTTTGTGGTATTCTGCTGCGATTTAGAGCAAATCCAATTCAACTATTGGCTGATGTGGAAAAGGCCTTCCTACAGGTCGCTCTGAAACCTGCTTTGCGAGACTACACTCGATTCCTGTGGTTTCAGGATCCTGCTAACCCAACAGTGGATGGCAACCTGCAAATACTTTGATTCTGTCGTGTTTTGTTTGGAGCAAAGTCTTCTCCATGTTTGTTAGCAGCTGCTATCCACTACATGTTGGAAAAACTGGATTCAACACTGGGTCAGGAAATCACCAGTAATATTTATGTTGATAATCTTGTTTTAGGTGAACTAATGAACTGGAAGCTCTGGCTAAATACACAGAATGCAAGACCATCTTCAGGAATGTGTCAATGAATCTTCACCAGTGGATTACCAATGCATCAACTGTGATGGCACGCATCCCAGAAAAGGACACACTTCCAGGTCCTGTCATCAAAGTGCTTGGTTATCAATGGGATACTGTTCACGACATGGTGTCTGTATCAAAGCCAAAAATTGAAAGCAAAGGTCCTGTCACCAAGCGTTCAGTTCTGCACTCAGTTGCAAGTGTCTACGATCCACTTGGTTTAATCTCGCCAACAGTTTTGGCTAGGAAAATTTTTTTTCAAGACTTGTGGGAACTGAAACTGGATTGGGATGACGAAATACCTGCTGAGCTTTAAACTAAATGGCAGAAGATTTGTGGTGAGCTTCAGAAAACGCCACAAATCAAGATTACCAGATATTTGGGATCATTGGCACAGGAAGCTCAACTGCTCATTTTTGTGGATGCATCAGCCACTACCTATGCAGTTACCTGTTATTTGCGTCTTCAAGACCAATCTGGTCAAGTTCAGGTTAACCTGGTGTACAGCAAAAAACAGACTTGCTCCCAAGATGAAATTGACAATTCCAAGATTGGAACTATTGGCCATCCTCATTGGTGTCAAAGCGGCCAAATTTGTCGAAAAACAGATCTGTTACACTGTCACAAAGAAGATTTTGTGGTCTGATTCACTGTGCTGTTTACAGTGGCTAACTTTGAAGAATGCTCTGCCTGTGTTTGTCCAAAACAGGATCAATGTGATCAAAGAAACAATAGATGTCACATTTTGTCACATCAGTTCCATTGAAAATCCAGCAGATTTGGCAACCAGAGGAGCAAGTGTTGAAGATATACAGGAATGTACCTTGTGGTGGAAGGGTCCAAAGTGGTTAGCTGAACCACCAGATAAGTGGCCCGAATGGAAAATCCCAGAAATCACTCCTGAGATTCTTCAAGCTGTTCAAAAGGAAGAAAAATCATCAACTGTTTTTGAGACAAGTGCCAAGCAGAAAAGTACAAAGAGCAGAAATCAAACTGCTTTGGTTAATGCAGCTTCTTCTGACTGCACAAAATTTCTTCCAGTGCTTCCTGTGGAAACAAATCGATTTTTAACAGCAGGAAAAATGATCCGTGTAACAGCCTATGCCTTGGAATTTATCAAATCTTTGATATTAAAAGTGGAGCAAAAAAGCAGACAAGTTAAACATCAACACTTGTTAAGTGTGCTTTCTGGATTATCAACTGGTGATCAGATTAAAGCTTCTGACTCAATTCTGGCAGAAAAGGTGTTGATTTGCTGTGCTCAACAAGAATGCTTTCCAGATTTGCTTAAAGCATTGAAAACTGACTCAAAACATATTCTGCGAAATCAATTGGGTGTGCAACAAGATTCAGAAGGTCTGCTTCACTGTCATGGTCGCACTGCTCGTGCAGAAGTTACCCCTGAAGCAAACACTCCTTTGCTGCTTCCAAAGAATCACCCAACTTCAGTTTAACTGATTTTGCGAGCTCATCAGCAGAATTTCTATTCTGGAACCCAAGGAACCCTTTCTGCAATCAGGCTTCTGGTTACCCCAAGGCAGATCGCAAGTTAAAAAAACCATAAAAGCGTGTTACAAATGCAAAAGAAGTCTGACTGGACCATATGTTTTGCCTCCAATGCCAGATTTACCGAAACAACGTGTACGGAGAACAAGCCAATTTGAATTTTGTGGTCTAGACTATCTGGGTCCTTTGTGGGTGAAAAAAGGAGCTGAAAAAAAAGAAGGTGTCAACTTGCCCAGAGGAAGACAACTTGCCCAGAGGAGCTGGAAAATGGGCCGAATAACAGAACTTTTGCCAACACAGAGAGCAGCCAAAATCCGGCTCCCTAACAAAAAGATTTTGACAAGGCCAGTGAATCAGCTGATTCCTCTTGAAGTGTCTGCTCACAAAAAACAGGGAGAAAAAACAACCACCATAAAAACCAGCAATGTTACACATTGTGCCATTATCAACAGTTCCGAAAATTGTTATTTTCCCTGGTACTCTTCTGCTTTTTTGGAGTGGTTTTTGGCACAAATTCTTCCTGTCCTACTACAAAATTACAGGTCGTTAAATCCCAAACCTGTATGCCAAGTGGAATCGTGGTTTATCACACTGGAATACAGGACTCTCCTTACTGCTGGAAGGAAATAACCTGCAAGAAACATTTACATATTAATAGTAAAGGCGTTTGTTCTCAACCTTGCCCCTGTCCCAAATGAACAAAAACGTGTTCTTTTTATAGGGGTCCGGTTCCTTCTGGAGTTGGTGATCAATATGACATATTGGAAGCTTCAAAACCGAATGTGTGTTCATTTGAGAAAGACTCCATTTGCAGCGAAGAAAAATCTATGGACATTTTTATACAAATTCAATTATTTGATAACACTTTTCATTTAGTAAAATCTCTCTCGTTGTTGTTTTTGGATCCACCTGCTTATGAATATGACTGCATTTGAGAAGATATGGATCAAAATGGAACACCATCTTTTTGTGAAGTACATGACTGTGTACAAAATGCTAAACGATTCTGTTTTTTCAGGCATCATCACATAGTTAACTATTCACAGAAGATGGAAGGATTCCAATTAAGGCATGGGGAAATGTCAATAAAATTTATTATAAACATAAAAATGTTCCCCTCAAAATCCCCGATGTATTGGCTGTTCCTTGAGTTGTATTCAAGGAGGTGTGAAACTTAATTTAGATGACAATCTTGGACAGGTTGAAATTTGCTCTCAGCCATTCTGTTACCAGCTTTCACATCCAAAGGAAAGTGAAACAGTGATGTTTCCTGCAGAGATATTCCTGCACAACCAAGTTTGGTCCAATGATTTATTAATACAAAATTTTGGTATTACTTGTCCTGCTGAACCATATTGCGAAGCAATTCAGTGTTATGTATGTTTGTCACGTGTTTCAAATTATCAATGTTTTCCATGGTTTTCAGCGCTCCTAATATTTGCCTTTTTGTTTTTCTCGTTTGGATCCATGTGGATGGTTTTCAACTGTATCTCAAGGGTTTTCTCAGTCATATGGAAAGTACTGAGATGTATTGTTGTGTTTTTTAAACTTTTGTGGCGTCTTTTCAAACTTTGCCAAAACAGGTGTACCAGGAATGTAATCAATTATGTACCACTTGCTCTTTTTTCAGAAGAAGAGCTATTTCTTGCCGCTCAGGAGGCGCTGCCGCAGGACCAAGTACCAGTTGCAGTTAATCAACCACCAGATAGACCACCAGCCAGACAAGCCAATGTTGGCTACTCTCCAAGTGTAGCACTTATTTCAATTGTCTTTATTTTAAATGTGTTAAACGTTAGTGGTTGTGACAATGTTGCTACACTTACTGCAGATCAGTCTGTATGTACATTGTCTAAAAATGGTAATTTAAATTGCATCTTTCAGGAAACCACACGTTTAGCTATTGCACCAGTAGGCCAAGATGTGTGTCTACTTCTTAAAGATCCCAATAGACGACCACTGGGAACATCTCCCTTGAAGTCAGGAAAATCAGCTTAGGATGTCAAGCTCAAAACAGTTATTTTACAAGATCTTATTCAATGTCTGTGGAATCAAGAAAACGATGTCCAAGCTCTGGCAGTTGTTCTGGAAACTTCTGTGAAAAAGTGGAAAAGGACACCAATATAGAAGGACTATCTGATGAAACCAACAAAGCTCCTGATTTCTCCTATTGCCTTTCCAGTTGTGGCTGCGCTGGATGTGGTTGTTTTCTATGTGGAAATGGCTGTCTGTTCTACAGAACATTCACAAAGGTGGATTCTCCAAAGATTTATGAAGTGTTTACTTACCTTGTGTGGGTCTACAAATTGCAAATAGTTGTAAGACTGACACTTCAGAGCAAAACATCGACTCACAAATTTGATCTTAAACCTGGTATAATATCATCTTGGAACAACATTAAGGTTTCAGTGATTGCTGTGTCAAATCCACCTGTTCCTGTTTTGGGAACTCAATTTTTAACTGATGGAGTTAGGACTACAATGGTTAAAGCTTCATCAAGTGGACAGCCTGTTAAGGGTCTCATTGGTTCCCTTCAGTGTTCAAATAAAGAAAAAGCTCAAAAATTTGATTGCTATTTGACAGACAATTGTGATTGTCTTCCCAAAACGTCAACTGTGACTTGCTCCTGTACAGATACAAATCTGGAAAAGCTGTTTGATTCTGAAAATGTTCTTCCAATGAAAAGTGAAGGAATAACTATAAAAGGCAATGGGAAGGATATCAAAGCTGAATTTAATGCCATTGCGTCATTAGAGCTCCAAATTACAATGGATGGCTTCAGGATTTCCACAAAAACTACTGCAAACAAGTGTAAAATTAAACCAATTAGTTTTGGAAGGGTGTTATTCTTGTATCACTGGGGCTCGTTTAAAGTTTAGTTGTTCCACTGATTTTGGAGAGGCTGTTGCGCATGCAACTTGTGGAGAAGCAACTTTTTCCACTACTTGCTCACGTGCTGGAGTTACAGCAACCACTTCACTACACTTTAAAAAAGCTAATATTAATTTAAATTGTAAAGTCAGCTGTCCTGCTGGTATTTCCACTTTCCATTTAAAAAAAATCTTGTTTTTATAGATAAGGATCGAATATCAGAGGTCAATAATATTGTCAGCAAAGAGTCAGGTTCAAACAGTTACGATTTTGGATTTGATTTGGGCGGTTTCATCTCATTTAACTGTAGCATTTTGGCAATAATAGTGCTGTTTGCCTGCATTTGCATTTCTTCTCATCTGAGACAATCTCAAGCAGGAAGGCTGTTATTGTGCGGTGAAAATGGGAATTAGTTTTCATTTGGTTCATATTTTTCAATTTTATTATTTTATAAACATATAACAAGGTCCTAAAATGTTTAAAATTTAAGTGCTTTTCCCTAAGAAAGTTGCGTAATTCCTTCTTCTTTCTAATGAGCCCATGTTTAGTTTTGGTTAATCAGTAACGAATGAGGAATATCGTTTTGTAAGAATGGGCATGATATCTTAATAATAATAAGAAGAAGAAGAAGAAGAAGAAGAAGAAGAAGAAGGTTCTGAATTTCAAAATTTACCCTATCACGTTCTCTAATTATGGTTGGGCGGGGCGGGCACGTTGTTACTGGGCTAAAATCGCCCCGTGGCGCTCCCGCGCCACCCATGATTAAATGCATAATGAACCAAATGAAGACCAAACTCATTGTCAGACTATTTTAGGTTTGGGAAACAATGAGATTGTCTCACAGCAATCTTTGACAAGCGCGAAATCGCCACTTTTTCAAATTTATAGTTGTTTCTTAACATACAAATATAACCTTCTAATTGAAAAAGTTGCGATTTCGCGCTTGTCAAAGATTGCTGTGAGTATGATTTTTTCAATTGACATTTCATCAAACTTAAAAAAAATGCAACAGTGCTGTGTGATTAGATCAATGTATAAACAAATCATTATCATATCGTAGAAATTTTTATTTAGTGAGCAGCTGGCCAAACCAAATGCAAATTTCCTATAGTCCACATAATGTCCATCTCAGACTAGTCTACATCTTTTCTGTCTAAACATACGCCCGGGGAAAAATCGCCCCTTTTTCCTGCTCTATTCTTAGAGCATTTTTCAAGGCTAGTTGTTAATATTTCAACATATACAAGGTTTATAATTTTTAAACATTTAATTTTGTTTTATCCTATTATTGACAAATAATTTGGTTGTTGTTGTTATGTTTGTTTATGAGTTTGGTTATTTGTGTGTTAGGAGAAAACTTGTTTTGTCAGAGTGTCATGATATCTTATCATATCACGAGTTTATTTCTTAGTTTTATAAACACATTTCTAAAGTTCACTTTTTTCAGTTGGTGTCGATTTTGTTATTAATTCTTGTCTTATCTAGCGGTAGATCAAGCTTTAGTTTTGCTATGCTTACACGTTAAAACTGTTCGTTTATATTGCACTTAATTTGTACGAGTAAAACGTTGTGTATATAATAAAATATTTAAAGGGGCCGATTCGTTACATTCTACATTTGAACATTCTAAAGATAATATTCTTTACATTACTCGTTTTTAGAACATGGGCATTTCATGATTACGCAATAAATTGGTTTATTACAAACGATCGGCAATTAACTTAGTTTTCTACCTTAAAATATTACTGAATTTTGTGAATAGGGTAGTGCATTTAATTTTGGCACTTTTTTGTTTTTCCGATGTAACTTTTTACTGTATGGCCCGATTTTCATGTTTGATAGCTCATTTTGAAGCTTTTACGATACTTCGTTGCGTCACAAAAGTTTCACTGTACAAAAGTATTTTTTTTACTTAATTAAATCAGTTTCTAAAAAAATGGAAAATTGCCGAAATTAAATTTGTGCATTTAATTTCGGCACTTTACAAACAATCGATTGTTTCTCAGTCAAAAAATCATCATTTTCAAAAATTTAAAAGCCTATCATTATCTCCAGACAGTTTTCTTTAATTTAAGCTTTTACTTGTTGTTCAACGTGTAACTGGCAAAAAGTTACAGCTAAAATGCCAAATGGTATCAAAATGAGCAAAATTTGGGAAAAAAGTGCATTTTATTTCGGCTTTTTTTAAAAGGACCCTCTTAATCGAGTTTAAGTGCAGTGCTATGACCCCTACACATTTCAACGTTGTCTTTTAACTGTTTACAAATACAATTTAACATCCGACCACTTAATTCAATCCGATTTTATCTACAGCATATGAGTGCCAAAATTACACTATTTTATTTTATAACGATTGCTCACCACAGACGCAACGTAGAACCACGGGGACTAAAAATTCGAAAAAAAGACTAAATTTTACCAGGACAGTTTAATTTTTAAACCAATTTATTGCGTAATCATGAAATGCCCATGTTCTAAAAACGAGTAACAAATTTATTGTTTATAAATCATATAATTTCACATAAAAATATCATAACATAACCAATAAAAGGCTTACGACAGTCATCTACATGAAATTAGTTCTCATTTGAGCTATCAAACGTCGTATTCCGTCTAGGATTACCAAAAATATAGTCCAAAATCAAAAATGCCCAATTGGGAAAAGTGCCGAAATTAAATGCACTACCCTAACTATATTTATCAAAAGTTGTGAATTTTAAAATACATTTTGCAAGCAAAATACAAAAAAACTAAAAAAAATAAAAGCACGTCCTAATTTAAGAGGTTGAGTTTTTTAAATTTTTCACGGCCTTCAATAAAAAAAATGATGTTTTATATTTTCAATCATTCTCAATTTCTGCGAACAAAAATACGAAAACAAAGATTGTCTAAAATTGTGACGTTAGTCAACTGAAACATTATTCAGTTATGCTCGCAATAAAAATAAAATAATGCTGCTGATAAAAACTTTACTATGATAAAATAGAAATAACCTGCAAAACTTTATCATAAGAAAATGTAAACAACCTGCAAAACTTTACCATGATACAAAAGACTTACAAAACTTTAATATGACAAAATAGAAATAATTTGCAAATATTTACTATGATAAAATAAATGGAAATAACCTGCAAAATCTGACGGAGTGCTGCGTCCTGATCCTGATACAGCAGCATCCCGACCGGATCCCGAAATTCCTCCGCCGACTGCTTGGGAGTGGAGTTCCGCAGAGGTTCCCCGCCGAAAATAACCTCCCCTGAATTCTCGAAATCACCGGCTAAGGAAACGTTTTTGCTGCCGAGAAGAGCCTGCCGCTTTTCCGGACTTAGATTTATTGGAGGCTGATGTTTCTTTTGTTCCGCAGCGGACGACTTTTTTTCTTTTTGTACAGCACCTAAATGGAATAATTTCGGTTGTGATGCAGACCTAAGCACTGCCCCGGGGTTTTATTAGGGGGGGGGGGTTGCAATTCCAAAAAGGGGGGACACGGGGGCAACTTTCTTGAAACGGAGGAGGGCAACAAAACGGGGAGGGGGCAAACAGGGGAGAAAGAAAAAAAGAAAAAAAAAAGAAGGAAAAAGGGACAAAAAAGCGAAATTAAGGTAAAAATAGGGCTAAAATGGCTTAAAATGCTTTGAAATAGGCTAAAAACTGCAAAAATTTCGCGATAATGGCGTCATAATAGGAAAAAAATGACGCCACAATTTCTGGGTACTTGTCATTTTTGGGTGGGGGGCAATAAAACGGGGGGGGAGGGCAAATCCTCTAATAAAGGTGGGGGGGCATTTCCAGACCTATAAAATACCTATAAATAACCTAATCGTGGTCTGTAGACCCTAGTTTTCCTAAACAATCTAAACAAAACCTTAAAATCAAACTAAATTTAAACTTTAATTTAATTTTAAGATTTTGCTTAGGCTGCTTGGGGAAACTAAGGTCTACACTCAACAATTCAGGTTGCTCATGAGTTTTATCATGACAAAATGTTTAAGTTTGCGTTTTTTTTAAGATTTATCAAAACACTATTTTATTTTGATTAATTGTACTTGAAAAATAAGGGATTTAAACTGTTAGTTCGTCTATACTTAAAATGGTTATGTAATTAAGTGGATTATACGGCAGTTTCTAATTTTTAGCGCGCTAATTTTGCAGTGCGCTAAAAAATCATTGTTTAAACACGGTTAAACTAAGCGGAAACGCCTTTTTTATTCAGCTAAACAGTTTTAAACGCCTTTTTTGCTTTTCCTAAGTCTAAGCAAAACATAAAAATAAAGCTAAATTTTATCGTGATAGAGTTTCATATTTTTCAGCGTGCTTAAAATTACCACTAGCGCGCTGAAAATCAGAATCTTCCGATTATATTTGAAGAATGCCCAATTTTTATATAAACAAGGAACAAATAAATTTTTAGTAAGGTTAAAATTAAAAAAAAAAGAAATTGATATGAAAGTTTACTTAAAAACGTCATTTAAAATTCATTCATTAAAAAATCCTCAATTAAAAATTCATAAATTCACCAGTTAGTTATCATAATAAAATTTCACAAGGAACCAAAGCTAAATCACGGAGCGCAAGTTGTACGAGAAATCTTTAAATCTTAAAATTATTAGCGAAATATGACGAAATTTGCAAAATTTGAAGAAATATGACAAAATATGACGAAATTTGTGAAAACAAAAGTCTGCACCATGGTGCAGACATTTCTTCTTTTTCAGCAACTGATTTTGTGGTGCAAACATTTAGCGAAAAATTCTGCGAAAAAGTGATGAATTTTTTGCGTATTTGTGAGTTTGCGCTGTACGAAGACGTGTTTGCGGTATATTTTTGACCGCAGAAGTTAAGAGAGTAGGTTCTCTATAAATACCAATGAATCTCAGTTTGAAATTTTGTATTCTGTAGAAAAATGTCAACCGCTACTAGCTCTATTGCATCATACTTTTTCTCAATTTCAACTTCAACTACGCTAAAAATTTTTTAATAGAACTGCTTAACTACACCACCTCTTTGCCGCTGTTGTCGATCTTTTTGATAAACATTAAATTCTCTGTTTTTGATAATTGTTGCGTTTGAAGTTGTTTCAGTGAGCCACGTTTCACAAATAAAGCAGATATCAACAAAACCATTAATAAGACTTCCACCTGAAATCAGAACATCAAGCTCATCTAGAGAGTTAGCTAGTGTTGTGATAACTACTTAAGTAGTTAACTACTTAACTACTTAACTACCATGATTTTGGCTAACTACTTAACTACCTATTTTTTTAAAAGTAGTTAACTACCTACTTAACTACCTACTTTCAAAAAATAAAGTAGTTAATATGAGTAGTTAACAAAGTAGTTAAAAAGTAGGCAGAAAGTAGTTAGCAAAGTAGGCAAAAAGTAATTAGTGAAGTAAGCAGTCAAGTATTAGTGTTTTTACACAAACAATCAATATCTGCAGGGAGATATTACGTAAAACTCACAGATGTTTGAAACAAAATGTGACAACGAATACAGTAAACCACAGTAATTTGCTGCTTAATAAAAACCGATATTTCGCCATTCAACAGTGATTTTATACACAAAGTGCTTTATGGTTTATAAATCTAATTAAAACCGTTGAAGTTTTAAAATATATTTACACTCTAACCCATTCGTACTGTTATACAATAAAGTGGGTAAAAAATACAAAATTTTTTTAAAAAAAGTTTGCAAAATACGTCAGCATTTAAACTATGTTATATTATCTGTCCAGCCGTTATGTAAATATTGCTAAACATAAAGAACTGAGAAAAACCGATAAAATATGAAAATTGTTAATTATTAAAGGAATGACTAAGTGTTTTTTACATTAAAATTTAATCTTTTATTCCTACTAAGGCCAGTATATGTTTAGTTAAAAGATTAACTACTTAACTACCTACTTAACTACTTACTACTTAACTACCTAGTTCAAAAATTTCAAGTAGTTAACTACCTACTTACTACCTACTTGTAATTTCATTTAACTACTTAACTACCTACTTATAATTTTTAGACTAGTTAACTACCTACTTAACTACCTACTTTGATTTTTGGTTAACTATCACAACACTAGAGTTAGCAAGGCTGCTTGCATTCATACACAAAATATTTATACTTGGTATATGTTTTAATTTATAGCGATCATGTGGCATAAGTAAATATCCTATTTAGAAACCTTAAAGGGAGCTTGAGAGTGATATTGAACAAAATAGGATCACCATCAGCAGAATACTGAAGTGAAACTTTTGTTCTGCTCTCTAAGCTCCCGAAGTTTGACAGATTTTGACAGATTCGCTGTTCCTCATTCAGTGACGGCCTTACGTAAACTTTGTCAAATTTAGTGACCCCTCTTAGTCGTCCTCCTGAACAGACAACCCTATTTCTGCTATACTTATTAATAACTCTTATTTTCAGAAGTCTGGGCCGGTCACCAGCTTTTCCAATACAAAAAATTCAACTGGCTAAATCACCTCCCCGGAATCACCACTATCCAGAGTCTTTAATAACTCGGCCACAATTTCTTTTTCCTTTTCATAGGAATAATTTTCATAGGAATCACTCTCCGGAAGGCCAGAAACAACCAGCATTGTCTCCTGTTCTCTCTGGACCTCCATGCGCTTAAAAAAGTGTCCATCATAGGGATCAGACGTTGGAAAACCCTTTCGCAAACAGCACAGCAAGCCACTAACTCGATATTTATTTGATAACGAAAAAAACACGTTACTTAGTCAAGGAAAATAGTCTTAAAATTAAAAGTGAAAATAGTGAAAAAATGCCATTCTCTATGGAGCTTCTTGGACTCTCTCTTTAATATTTGGAAAACGGTTAATAAACTAAAAAAATTGATTAGAATTCTGCGGCAGGCGGACATTGATTGACATTGAACAGCGAATGAATATGATGAGAAAAATAAAAGAAAAAAATCAATTTTATTTACTACTTTACTTACTAAAACATTTAGATAATTTTAATTGCCATAACAATCAAAATACATCAAAGCCTAATTATGCCAGTTCTAAAATAATATTTTCAGGACATGTTATAAAACTTTTAGTTACTTATTAAACTTAATTAATTTCAATAAATTTGATGTTATTATTTTATTTCATTTTATTTTTAAAAAATAAAAATTTACGTAGACATAGAGGTGCCGTGAAAAATCGGTGTTGTACAAAATCCAAAATTAGTTTAAAATCACTATAGCGAAATTCCCCATAACGTAGTGCAAATTTACCATAACAATCAGAAATGCGTTTGCAAGCTAAAATGTGTTAAAAAAACTAAGTTTTAATCAGAAAAAACTAAGTTTTAAAACATTGTTTTAAAACAAAAACTAAAAACTAAGTTTTTAATAAAAAAACTATAAGTTTTAAAACAATTGAATATGTGCAATTTTAATAATTTTATATTAGGGGGGGCGGCGGAAGAGGAGGAGAATTTTGGTTTGTTTTCTTTGCGTCTTGTTTCTCTGCACGTGATATTTTCTCAAAGAACGAGTGGTTACTTTACCACTCATCTATTTTCACCCTGATAGAATTTATCTTTAGTATATTAACACAAAGTTTCTCAGCAGTTTTCACTTCTATTGCCCGTGCTAGGAAGTATTTAAGTAAACCTTTACACACTTTTTTGTCAATTTTTTTTAAAATATACCTAATGTGTTTGTATGTGTGGCACTTTGTTGTCTTAAATTTTGTTAAAACATACATACGTTGAAAAATAAACTATGTTCTCTCATTTTTTTGCTGTTTTAAAAGTAAGTAGGATATAACTGTCTCAAAAGTCTAAATAGCTGTTTAACAAAAAAATGCAGCAAAATGCTATTTATTTCTATTATATTTTCTATTTATCCACCACAAACAAACTTATTACCATTTTCATTGTCATGCTTACTTTGTAATAATAAAATATATAATTTTAACGTAACTGTTATGTTGATTTTTTTCTTTATTTTTAATTTAAAGCAGTGAAAATCGTTTCATTAATAAATGCTTATTTTACACGGCTTGCTAATTTTTTTTTCAAGTTTATGCTAAAAATCCGTTCTAATTTGGGTTGTTTTTATGCTTAGCTTAGAGTTGTTTGCAGCATTTATGTATGGTTGGATACCCTTACTTAAAAAACAAGTTTGCAATTTTTTAATTAGCTTTCAAGCGACACCTGTTTTTGACAAATTGACAAATCATTAATTTTATGCAAATTTTATAATGTTTGCTTTTTTAGGTGCACTCAAACCTTAAGCAAAACATCATACAAAATTATGTAGCTACTAGCTGCTGCATATCTTTGCTAGGAATACTTGTTAGAAAGATACGTCAAAAGACTTTTGCAGCCCTCTATTACTGTTAGCTTCTACAGATAGTAGGGATTGAAAAGATTAATTGAAACCTTAATTGAAACCTTAATCGATACTAGTTTTTGAACTAATTTAATCTTAATTGAAACCTAAATTTTAAATTAATTTAATCTTTAATTTAATCGAAATTATCGAATTTAGTATCGATATAGGTTAAAATTAAGGTTAAAATTAATATCGATATAGGTTTCGATTAATTTAATCGAAACCGGTTTCGATTAAGATTAAATTAAGGTTTCGATTAAGGTTTCGATTAAAAGTAGGCAGGTTATACCACAAAACAAAATGGATCAAGCACTCACACATACGGGTGTGCATTGCCGGGAAATTTCATTTTAGCCGCGCCTTAGCTTTAGTACTAAAGGTTCAAAAATCGTTTAGCCTTAGCTTTAGTACTAAGCCCAAAAAAGGCTTAATACTAAAGCACGTTAGCCTTAGGTTTTGCCAAACTGACAAATATGGACATAGTCGTAAATTTTAAATATTGTCCCTGTTTTAAGGTAATACTTAGCATTACGTTGTTAAGTTTACAGTAAAAAACTCAACATTAAAGACGTTTTTAACGTTTATTCCATTAGATTTTAATTTTTTTTTAAATATTATTTTAGGGTTAAATTTATAGTTTTAAAGTTGGTTTTGTTTTGTACACGTTAAAATTTTAAGGACATTGAAAATGTCATATAGGGTAGTGCATTTAATTTCGGCACTTTTTTGTTTTTCCGATGTGACTTTTTACTGTATGGCCCAAATTTCATGCTTGATAGCTCATTTTGAAGCTTTCACGATACTGCGTTACGTCACAAAAGTTTCACTGTACGAAAGTATTTTTTTTACCTAATTAAATCAGTTTTTAAAAAAATGGAAAATTGCCGAAATTAAATGTGTGCATTTAATTTCGGCACTTTACAAACAATCGATTGTTTCTCAGTCAAAAAATCATCATTTTCAAAAATTTAAAAGCCTATCATTATCTCCAGACAGTTTTCTTTAATTTAAGCTTCTACTTGTTGTTCAACGTGGCAAAAAGTTACAGTTAAAATGCCAAATGGTATCAAAATGAGCAAAATTTTGGAAAAAAGTGCATTTGATTTCGGCACTTTTTAAAAGGACCCTCTTAATCGAGTTTAAGTGCAGTGCTATGACCCCTACACATTTCAACGTTGTCTTTTAACTATTTACAACTACAATTTAACATCCGACCACTTAATTCAATCCGTTTTTACCTACAGCATATGAGTGCCGAAATTACACTATTTTATTTTATAACGATTGCTCATCACAGACGCAACGTAGAACCACGGGGACTAAAAATTCGGAAAATAGACTAAATTTTACCAGGACAGTTTAATTTTTAAACCAATGTATTGCGTAATCGTGAAATGCCCATATTCTAAAAACGAGTAACAAATTTATTTTTTATAAATCACATAATTTCACATCAAAATATCA
>JASAMX010004382.1:0-10000 GCA_030248175.1 Microlaimidae sp. YZB2_3 | reverse complement strand
AATTGGGATTTATTAATATCATGAAGTTTATGTTATAAATGGGGCACATATAATCACATGTGCGTGTGCATGTGTGTGTTTGTGTGTGTGTTTGATTGTATGTGTGTGTATGTGTGTGTGTGTATGTGTGTGTGTGTGTATGTGAGTGTGTGTGTCTCTGTGTCTGTGTTTGTGTGTGTGTGTGTGCTTTTGAGTTTGTGTGTGTGTTTGTGTGTTCTTGTGTGTGTGTGTGTGTGTGTGTGTGTGCATGTGAGTTTGTGTGTGTGTGTGTGTTTGTGTGTGTTTGTGTGTGTGTGTGTGTGCATGTGAGTTTGTGTTTGTGTGTTTTAGTGTATTTGTGTGTGTGTGTGTTGTGTTGGTGTGTGCGTTCTTGTGTGTGTGTATGTGTGTGTGCGTGTATGTGTGTTGTGTGTGTGTTTGTGTGTATGTGCATTTGAGTTTGTGTTTGTATGTGTGTGTGTGTGTGTATGTGTGTATTTGTGTGTGTTGTGTGTATGTGTGCTAAAGTACAAAATACATGTGTGTATATCTGTATATATATTTTAGTACTAAAGCTAAGGCGCGGCTAAACTGAAATTAGCTGGCAAAAGCTCGGCAAAAGGTATGGACCCGGCAAAACGTTAGCTTTTGCCAAAAAAATGATAAATCAATAAAAAATCTTAATGTTCCCACCAAACCAAAAACATGGTTATTTAATGAAAATTGATATTAGTGAAAAAAGGAGGTAAGGTGGGGTCCACCTCGACCCCCCTTTTTTTAACCTCAAAATTTCGGACCCCTCTAAACAAAAATAGAGTTCTTATCAACAAATTCTCCAATTTTTTAAACTGACTCCCCTCCAAATTTTAAATCAGACACTTCTAAAATATTTTTTTTGAAAACCAGACACACCCTGACCCTCTTTAAGATTTCAAAATTTTTCATTTTGGGCCTACCCCTCTGGAAAGCCAGCGAGTATGAAAGAACACCCTAGAACATCTCTCCCAGAATTCAAGATGCAATTTATCCCGGGTAACCAACCATCCCAACCCCTCCCTCCTCCCTTAACTGTTAAAACTATGCTCACCTCGCTTGAATATACTATTTTTCATCTAAAAGTAACATAAGTGAGTTATTTGAACAATAATACTAAATAAAAAAATCAAATGGAGCTTTGGTATTTTGTGAGCATGGGGTTTTACTTTTTTGTGTTTTTTTTATTATTCTACTTATTTTTGTAATATTAAAATAATCTCATTTTTATTATTTCATGTGGACATTTTCTAAAACTTATTATGCAGTAAGGGTGGTTTTTTTAATAAAAATGTTGGTTATATGTTTTGTTGCTTTAGATATTTATTCCAAAAAAATATTCTTGATAGTTAACAATTTTTGATGACCATTTACATTTAAGATAAACATGCAATAAACAATGGTCAAAACCCTCCCGTTTAAACGGAAGTTGTTCAGTGTTAAATATCGTCGCATAGTTGTGATGTTATAGAATCACTTTTAGCCAACTAGCGCTTAGGAAAAAAAGAGATTTTTTTTCAAGCGCTAATTGGCTAAAACAGCTCCTCCCACAACCATTCCCACAGATCAAAACATTTATGACGTATCACAAATACTAGGGTAGTGCATTTAATTTCGGCACTTTTCCCAATTGGGCATTTTTGATTTTGGACTATATCTTTGGTAATCCTGGACGGAATACGACGTTTGATAGCTCAAATGAGAGCTAATTATATGTAGATGACTGTCGTGAGCTTTTTATTTGTTATGTTATGATATTTTGATGTGAAATTATGTGATTTATAAAAAATAAATTTGTTACTCGTTTTTAGAATATGGGCATTTCACGATTACGCAATACATTGGTTTAATAATTAAACTGTCCTGGTAAAATTTAGTCTATTTTCCGAATTTTTAGTCCCCGTGGTTCTACGTTGCGTCTGTGGTGAGCAATCGTTATAAAATAAAATAGTGTAATTTCGGCACTCATATGCTGTAGGTAAAAACGGATTGAATTAAGTGGTCGGATGTTAAATTTTAGTTGTAAATAGTTAAAAGACAACGTTGAAATGTGTAGGGGTCATAGCACTGCACTTAAACTCGATTAAGAGGGTCCTTTTAAAAAGTGCCGAAATTAAATGCACTTTTTTCCAAAATTTTGCTCATTTTAATACCATTTGGCATTTTAACTGTAACTTTTTGCCAGTTACACGTTGAACAACAAGTAGAAGCTTAAATTAAAGAAAACTGTCTGGAGATAATGATAGGCTTTTAAATTTTTGAAAATGATGATTTTTTGACTGAGAAACAATCGATTGTTTGTAAAGTGCCGAAATTAAATGCACAGATTTAATTTCGGCAATTTTCCATTTTTTTAAAAACTGATTTAATTAGGTAAAAAAAATACTTTCGTACAGTGAAACTTTTGTGACGTAACGCAGTATCGTGAAAGCTTCAAAATGAGCTATCAAACATGAAAATCGGGCCATACAGTAAAAAGTCACATCGGAAAAACAAAAAAGTGCCGAAATTAAATGCACTACCCTATATGACATTTTCAATGTCCTTAAAATTTTAACGTGTACAAAACAAAACCAACTTTAAAACTATAAATTTAACCCTAAAATAATATTTTAAAAAAAATTAAAATCTAATGGAATAAACGTTAAAAACGTCTTTAATGTTGAGTTTTTTACTGTAAACTTAACAATGTAATGCTAAGTATTACCTTAAAACAGGGACAATATTTAAAATTTACGAATATGTCCATATTTGTCAGTTTGGCAAAAGCTAAGGCTAAAGTGCTTTAGTACTAAGCCTTTTTTGGGCTTAGTACTAAAGCTAAGGCTAAACGATTTTTGAACCTTTAGTACTAAAGCTAAGGCGCGGCTAAAATGAAATTTCCCGGCAATGCACACCCGTACTACAACAATATGTGTGCCGAAATTACACGATTTTATTTTATAATGATTGCTCACCACAGACGCAACGTAGAACCACGGGGACTGAAAATTCTGAAAATAGACTAAATTTTACCAGGACAGTTTAATTTTTAAACCAATTTATTGCGTAATCATGAAATGCCCATGTTCTAAAAACGAGTAACAATTTTATTTTTATAAATCACACAATTTTCACATGAAAATATCACAAAATAACAAATAAAAAGCTCACGAGAGTCATCTACATATAATTAGCTCTCATTTGAGCTATTAAACGTCGTATTCCGTCCAGGATTACCAAAGATATAGTCCAAAATCAAAAATGTCCAATTGGGAAAAGTGCCGAAATTAAATGCACTACCCTAGTTTTAATTATAAAAACAATTAAAAAATGTGTAAATTGTTTCCTAAGCAAAGCCTTCGAATCGGGCTAAATTTTATCATGATAGGTTTTATTTGTATTTGGCAAGAAGTGTTAATATTTAAAGAAAATATTGAAAAAACATACAATGTATTTATGGGGAAATTGACCCTACTTTATGGGGAATTCGTAGTTCGTTGCGATTTTGGCCTATGGGGAGTTTGTACATGAGCCTGAAAGTTTGTTCGCAACTGCCTCAGGTTTTTTAATGAAAAACTGCGCAAAAACGACTGAATGAATACTGCATACTACTGGTGTAAAAAATTACCTTTACTTAAACTAAAGTCAATGTCTTTCAGGCTGAAATTAAGGGCGGACCGTTCTCCGCCAAGAAGAAATAAACAATAACGCGAAAATCAAGAAAATTTAAAAAAATTAAGTCTCTGTAGTAATGTAACCAATAATTATTTAATTGCATCACGTGTTCCACTGCGCGTGATATTTTCTCGGAGAACGAGTGGTTACTCGACCACCCTTACAATTTTACCCTGATAGAATTCATCTTTAATAAAAGTAACGGATTTCGGATTACTTTTACTCGACTTTTAAAATTTCAATTACTTTTACTCTTACTCGATTTTGACATTTTATTTACTTATTTGTTTTGACCAAAAAACTTATTAAACTTAAAAAACTTTAGAACAGAACTCCGAAGCTTCAAAAACCGGTGTTTTGCTCCGTTTCAAAATTACTTTTATTATACATTTACTCTTACTTTTACCTAGAAAATAGGTCTTACTTTTACTTTTACTTTACTTAAATAAAATTTTGACCTTTACTTTTACTTTCTTAAGTTAAAAAATCTGTAATTACTTTTACCCTTACTTTACTTAAATTGAAATTTTTCATTTTACTTTTACTTAAAATAATCGAAAATCATTAGGGTAGCTGACTTAATTGCGGCAACCTTTTTTATTTTTTTGAATAAGTATTTTCTGGCTTTTTCAATCAAGCCAAAATTTGGACTAAAAATCAAACAATAGCTATATTTGTTATTCCAGTGCAAAATTTGAATATTTCTGTTACATTTAAAAATCAGTGAAGCTTTAAACTTTTTTTTAAAGTGGCCGAAGTTAGGCGCGTGCCATTTATTTTGGCCACCTACAAAAAACTGGCCATAACTATGGCTTAAATGAACAATAAAAATTTCTAAAGGTTGCAAATTTACCCTTAGGTATTGTTCTCGGTACATATAACTTAGTTTTTCCCGTTTCCGAACTTTAATAGTTATTAGCAAGACTTTAAATAATTATGTCAAAACCTTAAAAAAACAAGTTTTAATAACTTTTTTGTTAAATTTTTTTTGCTTAAAAAACGTCAAAACAAAGTCAAACGAGCAAAAAAAATCTTTATAAATACAATGATATTTAAAAACAGCAAAAAACGGCAGGTTCTTTCACCTAAATTTTCAGGTGGCCGAAATTAACGGAATCTTAAAATGCGCAGTTAGTTAAACGCATTGTAAAAAATGATTTTGAAGAAAATATTAAAACATCAAAATTAACAACTTTGAGCCTTAAATAGAAGATATTTTAAGGTTATATATTGCTTCTTTCTAAATTTGATGCAGTTTAAACACAAAGCAAAAATTAGGTAAATCATAAAAATTTAATTTTTATATGAAAATGTTGATAATGTAGAATAACAAAAATAAAATTTTTTTGCAAAAACACTTTATTCAACATTAATCCAGTTACTTTTGTGCTAGTTCTTCGTGTTTTAAAAATAAGCCAATTTTCCAACACCTTAAATTGGCCGAAATTAAGGTGTGGCCGAAATTAAGTCAGTTACCCTATTTTTTACAACACTACTACATACCGAGCAAAACATACGTAATGGCCAATGAGCGATGCGCGCCAACCACGCTTATGCAAATTTAACCATACCGCAAAGCTCCGCCTTTAAAATGAGTATTTTAAAATCTGATCTTAATGTATGTGTTAAGTTATTCTATCAGTAATTTAGGGCTTTTTTGTTTTTAATAGTGTGTTTTGAAAAATATTTCAGTCAGAAAAAAAATTTGACAAGATAATCCACGGCACTACTGTGTTGGATATTTCAAAAATAAGCCCAAAAATATGATATCGCTCCGGAGCTTCAAAACTCGGAGTTCCGGGCAGCATTACTATAGTCTATACAAAAATGATGCGGACTGGCGACAAAACTCGAACTTTTTCGATCTAAAAATTTTTTTTTGGGTTGACCCCCGGGGGGCTAGAGAAAGCCAAACACGAATGCCGAATTTTTTTTAAATTTTTTTTTTCAAAATCATCAAAAATGTAAAATTTATTACATATGACGAATTTTGATATATCGTTTGTGTAAAAAATCTAATATTAAGCTTACAATAAGCTGTCAAAAATGACGAATTTGAAATTTGGAAGGATTCCAAGCCCGTATGCTGGCAGCAGCAAACCTTTTAATTAAAAAGTTTTACAAGAATAATAAACTTTAAAAGATTGATTTTTAATTTTTTTAATTTTTTTTATTTAAAATATTTGAAAATGGTCAAAATAACCCCATGAAAACGCAACATAAATTTTCGTTAAAATTCCAAAATACTTCCTTACAGTACGTCATGCAAATTTTTGTGATTACGTCATAATTGATGATTTTTATTGGCTCTTCCGCAATTAAAATGACGCAATTTAGACAAGGGGTGGTATGCCAAAGCTTTAATCCGACTTAAAGTTAATCTGAGATTAGCGATTGTCGACACACAGTGAACATACCAACAGTATTGATTGAATAATCTAGGTTAACGGAGTTAATAAACTTAATCTCAGATTAAATCGTCACCAATCCGAGATTAGCGGGAAAAACCCGCAAATTTTATAATCCACCTCCAGAGGTGGTTTAAAAATTTGTATAAGTTAAGAATTTAATCTCGAGTTAGTGACGATTTATTCTGAGATTAAACCTAATCTCAGCTTAAATTCGTTAATCTAGATTATCCAATCAATACTGTTGGTATTTTTACTGTGTGTCGACTGTCGCTAATATCAGATTAACTTTAAGTCAGATTAAACCTTCAGCATACGGCCCCAGATCGTGGATTCAAACGTTTTTATATAAAAAATATCATTGCTTTAAAAAATTATTGGGATATTGGCAAAAGTTGAGAGACATAGTTATTAGAAATTTATTTTTGTGTTGACAAACGAGGAAACATGTTTGCAAGTCAGAAAACACTTAAAAAAGAGCATTTTTTAGCTGCGATGTTTGGCAATTATGTAGTCAGATTTTAACTTTGAAAATTTGTTTTTCTAACAAAATAACCTGTAAATTCGAAAAAAATAAACTTTTAAGGCTTATTTTTTTCGGAAAAGTTTTTAATTTAAAGGTTTGCTGCTGCCAGCATACGGGTTTTGAATGCTTCCAAATTTTAAATTCGTCATTTTTGACAGCTTATTCTAAACTTAATATTAGCCCCCCTAGCCCCCGGGGGGTCAACCAAAAAAAAATTTTTTTTAGGTTAAAAGTTAGGAATAAAAATTGGGGGACATTTAATATATAACAATATGATCAATATCGTACACACTTCGAGCAGGAAGCAAAACAAAATAAATAATTTGGACAGTGTACTATTGTGGCAAAAATTCCCGAAAAATCGCGAAAACCGCGCGCAATCAACGCATTATAAAAAAAAATTTGAGCGAGCCGATTTCGCTCAAGCTTTTAGAAAAAACTCAGAAAAGTATGTTTTAACAGCATACCAAGCGGCGTTTCTTATCTTTCACTAATAAAAAAGTTTTTTTTTTGGGACTAGGTTTTTTCATCCCATCGCCAGTAGTGAAGACTTTATCGAAAAACATTTTTTCCTAACCTTTTCAAAAGATAGCCAAGAGTCTAAGTTAAGCTCCCAAATATGTCCCGCACATATATTCTAACCTCTGTTATGGATATATAACATTTCAAAGTTCGAGTTTTATCGCCAGTCCGCATCATTTTTGTATGGACTATAGTTTTTTAAAAACATAAATGCAGATATTTTAGGAAGTTTTTGCTAGGACGCGAAATATGATGTACTTAATGTTTATGTTTATTTTAATCCATTGCAACGTTTTTATTAGTGATATTCTCACAAAAAGGAGGTCCCCTTTTCGGAGCTCCGGAGCAATCCCCTTAGCTTTGAATGGCGAGGGCATTACGATATTGAAGAAAGTATAAATCAAAACTGCTTATTGACAAATTTTCGGCAGCGGTGTGTTAGTGCCCGTTTTCTTTCGCTTTTTCTGTTGTCGGCTTTGGTTTGACGGTATACGGAGGTGGCTAAAATTTATTATTTCAATAGCTTTATAAAGTTTTTAAAATTCTAAAGTTTTAAAGAGTTTTGATAGAATTATAAAAACATTACCATACGATTCGTGAATCTATTTCCATACCATTACAATAGTCAAAACTCTCCCATTTAAAAGGAAATTGTTCAGTGTTAAAGACCTTCACAGAGTTATGTATGACCTTATAGAATCATTTTTAGCCAATTAGGGCTTGGGAAAAATGGAGATTCTTCAACCATTGGAGATTCAATTTTTTCCCAAGCGCTAATATTAGTTAAAAGTGATTCTAACAGCTCCTCTTACAACCATTCCCACAGAGCATAACATATATTATGACATGTTCAGTTCATGAATACTATATGACATTTTGAGTGTCTTAAAATCCTGACGTGTTTGAATTATTTATATTGCCGCTCTTTAATCCCACAAATAAGTTCGTATATTTTCGTCATCACTACATTAGAATGAGTCACAATGGGTATACTATATATGCCACTGTGAATCACTTTAAATTTTAACAGCACTTTATTAATTATGGAATGGCTTACAGTCACGTGTATTTTGTGATGACTGTGACTCATTTTGCAGTATTTAGGACGATATTATATAAAATTTCACCAATGGGTGACTCGATTTTAATAAAGTTACAAAACACAATAAAAATTCAATAACTTTTGTTTTAATTTACAACAATATTCGCAAGTTAAGACTGAAGTTTTTTTGAAATCTAATAATCAATGGTAGGTAAAGTATTTTTGTATTGCTATTGTTAAAAATAATTTTTAGCGGATTTTTTTTAAATTCAATAATTTTCGGTCAGTGTTGAAAAAACACTCAAATAAGACTGTAAAAAGCCCCGAAGTTCCTAACAGTGAAGCTTCTGAGCTAGAAGCCCCGAGGATCGTCGCCATATGTTCCTAGATTCCATTTCGTCGTTACTACGGCAAAATGAGTCACAGTTTGTATGAAATATGTGTGTCTGTGACTTATTTTAAATTTAAACAAACAGGACCCTATTAATTACAGAATGAGTCACAGTCACGTGTATTTTATAAAATGACAGCGGCTCATTTTGCCGTAGTAACGAAGATTTTACAAAAACGTAGAAAATATGATAACTGAAAGAATAAAGTACTTGATAAATTTGTTCTTCAACATACTCCTCGACAAATGGAGCCGAATCGCAGAAATACGCTTCGTCTGAATTGTCGCCACAATCGTTTATGCCGTTGCAGACGTCCCCTAAAAATATACGCTTTATATTATACAGTCCCCTGAAAATACGCTTTATATTATTTATCTCTTAAAATATACGCTTTATATTGTACAGTACTCTAATAATATACGCTTTATATTATACAGTACTCTAAAGATATACGCTTTATATTATACAGTCCCCTAAAAATACGCTTAATATTATTTATCTCTTAAAATATACGCTTTATATTATAGAGTACTCTAAAGATATACGCTTTATATTATACAGTACTCTAAAGATATACGCTTTATATTATACAGTACTCTAAAGATATACGCTTTATATTATACAGTCCCCTAAAAATACGCTTTATATTACTCTAATGATATACGCTTTATATTATACAGTCCCCTAAAAATACGCTTTATATTATACAGTCCCTTAAAAGTACACTTTATATTATTTATCTCTTAAAATATACGCTTTATAATATACAGTACTCTAAAGATATACGCTTTATATTATACAGTACTCTAAAGATATACGCTTTATATTATACAGTCCCCTAAAAATACGCTTTATATTATACAGTCCCCTAAAAATACGCTTTATATTATACAGTCCCCTAAAAATATGCTTTATATTATTTATCTCTTAAAATATACGCTTTATATTATACAGTACTCTAAAGATATACGCTTTATATTATACAGTACTCTAAAGATATACGCTTTATATTATACAGTCCCCTAAAAATACGCTTTATATTATTTATCTCTTAAAATATACGCTTTATATTATACAGTACCTCAAAGATATCCGCTTTATATTATACAGTCCCCTAAAAATACGCTTTATATTGTTTATCTCTTAAAATATATGCTTTATATTATACAGTACTCTAAAGATATACGCTTTATATTATACAGTACTCTAAAGATATACACTTTATATATACAGTACTCTAAAGATATATGCTTTATATTATACAGTCATCTAAAAATATGCTTTATATTATACAGTACTCTAAAGATATACGCTTTATAATATACACTCCCCTAAAAATACGCTTTATATTATTTATCTCTTAAAATATACGCTTTATATTATACAGTACTCTAAAAATATACGCTTTATATTATACAGTTGTTGTGTTTTCAGTGGCGAT
>JASAMX010004381.1:0-13255 GCA_030248175.1 Microlaimidae sp. YZB2_3 | reverse complement strand
TGAAATTGAAAAAAACTATAAATTAGGAATTTACTCATTTGTTGATAAAAAAAAGTAAGTAAAAAATTATAGGGAGTATAACAAAACCATCATTCTGATAAATCATAATTTTTATAGATTTTAAAAACCTTTAAGAATTCTCTTTATCTTTTTATTTTTTCTCAAGAAGTCGAAGCTGACGAAAAAGTCTTTGCGGTATAATGAAATTGCAAAATTACTGGTTTTTGTTGTTAATGATATGATATATAACTTAAAAATGAACGTTCATATTTTAAAAGTTTAAAAAGTTTAAAAATTTATTTATTTCGCATAAACAGGATAGGCAAGGCTGATGTTACTCAGCACTAACTTTGCAACCAAATACTAAAAATAGCAATATTAACAAAAAAACAATGTTATCAATCACACTGTAGCGTGTCTCAGTCGGGACTCGATTCAGGAACCTCCAGTAATCAAGACATGCGTTCTGCCACTGCGCCACAACCTCGAGGTTTTTTTTAGATGACGAAGTGTGCCGTTGGTTGCGTTGCAGTCAGGGTTGCAACGCTGCAACAGCCCGTTGTAAGTGCATGGCTGGATATCGATTGGCTACAGATCGCAGAACATGTCAAAGGACTTGCACGGTATTGTGAAAATTTGTTTAATTTATTTTGATGATTTGGACTAAAGCTGAAAAACTATAAAGTCTGGTGTCTGCAGTAGTTACTCGAATAAAAAATAGAAAAGCATATGATAACAAAATCAACAATCATTTGACGACTATTGTTCACTTGTTTAATAAGCGCTGGTAAATGTCTTGACTTCGATTGATTTATCAGACGACACTCATTTTTATTCATCAGACCAATAAACCCTTAGTTCTTTTTAGTAGGTCTTTTAAACGGTAAACCCGCTTTTAAAATTGTGAATATCTAATTAAATTTTTTATGAAAAAAAAAACTAAATAATAAAAACGTAAAAAAATGTTTAGTACTAACTACTTTAAGAAAAAATATATAGAAATATTTCAATAAAAGTTGTGCCAGTTAGTGGTTTTTAGCTTATGCTACCCGTTACCATGAGTGACATAAAGTTATGGAATATAGTATATAATATTAAATAGTTCGGTGATAATGAAATAGTTGGGTGATGAGGGAAGCCACATAATTCGAAAGTTGTTAACTATATTTGTAAGTAGTCTTGTATTAAAAAAAAGTATTTATACAAAAGGAATTGAAATTGGGTAGTAACTTTTAGAAACGAACTAGTTAATTGCTTAATAAAAACGAATATTATAGTTTAGAATTTAAAAAAGTGCAGATAATTGGCGAGAAAAAATGAAAGTATATTTGGTTTAAGTCGAGAAACAATTGTCATTTGCTAAAATTCTCCGAGTAAATTAAAACACGTAATTTAGTAAAAAAAATTCTTTAATAAAAAATTTTAAAAAATTAAAAATGATTTTTAAAACATTTAAAATTATTTTTAAAAATTCGGTTAAAATCTAGGTTGGAAACGGTGGCTGTCACCAGATTTGTTTCCAAGGTGTCACTGGACCGGCTCAATGTGGCTGCCACCAGCACTTTGCTCTGTCACCAGATGGGAGATCCTGTATAGGTAACAACTTATCCATTAAAAGTTCAGTTTTATGTATTAACATAACACATCGTAGTCAAACAGATTTTCTTTTCATTTAACATATAAGTAAATATCTGGCATCCATCATCGTAATTACTATAAAACCGCACATAATTACAGTAAATATTGTGCCGAATACTTAAGTGATGATGACTGGTTTAACTACGACGCGTCAATATTTTAATGCTTTTAATGATTTTAAAAAAATGTGTTTTTACTTTATAGTTAAAAAAAAAATTCCTGAGAAAAAAAAATCATTTTTCCTGAATAAGAATAAGCCAAATTATAAAAATGAATTTAAACAAAAAGTTTATCAATAATAAGTATGTTCATACAAGTAACGGGCAAGGATACTAAAAAGCCGAAAAAGGGATCTAAGAACCAAGCAGAGAAATCCAAACAAAAACAAATGGGAGACAATTCCAAAACATTAAAAAACCAAAAGTATTAAAGAAGCGAATATTTTTGGGACCAAAGAGCCACAAAATAAGGATCTTAAAACCGTCGACTGTGTTTTCTTTGTTAATAACGTTAGATAGTGTTGCTTTACTAGAGACTAGTTCTGAATAAGGGTTTTTTAGTGTAGGAAGAAAGTACAATAACTACTAGCGCCAATCATATGTAAGGGGAAAATTGAGAAACAATAAGCGACTAGTACATTTTACAGTTTAAAATATTTCAAATATTTATTGGTTCAAAATCTCGACCCATTCTCTTCAAAATTTCTTACATACTTTTTAATATTACAAAAACAAAAGCAGTTTTTGGGGATTTTTAGTTTTTTTTTTTGCCACTTTGTAGGTACGGCGCTGCTGGCGCGCTTGGTTTCCGGTTTTTTTTTAGTTTTAATTCCAGAAAATTAAAAGTTTGGAATGGACTTTTTAAAATTAATTTTTAAATTTTAAATAGTTTTTCAACCAAAACACTAAAAAAACCTATGCAAGTTTAAAGTTAATTTGAAAGTAAAAATTTCAACTTTATTTTTACTAAGTTAAAATCATTGTTTACGAAAATACTATTTTAGTGATGATTTCTAACTATTGTGACGTTTAATTGAAAAACCAAAATTTATTTAGCACAAACTAATATATTAAATCACTTCAATGTAGTGAAACATATCATCGTGTAGCAATTTTTATAAAATATAGATTTAAACTTAGGAAACCAAGAAAACTAAAGGTAAACCCAACGTGGCTGCAACAATTGTTTGTTGGATTAAAAAATGCCCCCCATTAAGTAACCATTCAAATCACGAGAATCTGACATCACTTTATCAGCCAATTAGATTCGATTTAATACCGAGTATTTGTTTGATAAAGTGACGTCAGATTCTCGTGATTTGAGTGGTTACTTAATGGGGGAATTTTATTTTTTATTTTTTCTAAAAAAATATTTAGTCTGTTTTATGGACCTTTAACGCAGTTGAGATGGCTCGGTGGTAGTGATTTGGCCTACCACTGAACAAGTGACGCGTTCGCATCCCACAGGAAGTAGATTTTTTTATTTTTTTTCTTTACTACAAATTGTCAATTTTATTTTTTGTTTTGTTATTTTTCTTTTAATTTAACATAAGTAGCCTACCAAAAAATAGTCGTTTATTTTTGTTATTGTTTATCACATTTCGTGCACCATAACAATAGAAAACTAACCTAAAAAATTTTTAAATGTAAATCCTGTAGAAATATGAGCTAAATAATAATGAAAAATTTAAAACTACTTCGTTTTCTTTTTTTTGGAAATCGATAAGTGCTCTAATAAGGGCGCGCTCATATTAGGGCCATATGGCCCTAATAAGGGTGCGTCCTAATAGGAGCTATTACACGCCCTAATAAAGGCCCCCTTTTAGAAACAAGGCCATAATTAGTACATCCGAGTGCCCTAATAGAAGCGCGCTCTTATTGCGCCCTAATAAGAGCAGTCAATGTGTCTAAGAAATATATGAAGTCACATATTTTTCTTTTATTATTTTGTTATATATTTTTGGTTAAACTAAAGCTCTTTTATTTGATTCGTCACAAAGAAAAACCCGAAGAAACACAGACAGCTAACTGTATATAGGATAGTTTTCTAATCATAGGGTGGAAACTAAAAACACGTGTTATGCTATTGATAACCAAAACTTTCAGGAATGTCACCGGTGCCAAAATATATTAATACGCTAATTAAATATGTTAAGTAATAAATATTAAATAAAGGCGAACTTTCACGGCAACATTCGAGTTTTTTTTTAAAGCGAGGTCATTTTTGATAGAAGTTGTTTTTTATACGAAATAATGAGGCTAGCCACAGGTATTTTAATAAGAAATTGGGTTAAATCAGATATTATTTCAAAGCTTACATTCCGGGAAACGTCATACAGTGATTGGATTTTTAGACAAAAATAATTAACAAGGACATTCATTTGATAACTTTTTTAGGTTTACAAAAAAAGCACCCGTGGCAAAGGCGATAAAAAGCAGCCGTGAGCAAGACGGAAAAAAGCAACTGAAAGAAGCGCATAAGATAATATTCTTCAGTATCAGTTATCAGTATTGTATATAAAACTTTTTGGTTAAAGTTTTTAAAGATTTTGACGTTATTATTTATTAATTTTTGCATTACTGATCTTAAAAAAAATTAATCCGGACTTTTTTGAAAACGAACGTTTGTAGACCAAACTTTATTATTTTTTATTTCCGGAAAAAAACTCTATGACACTTGTAGAGGGCGCTATCAACTTCGTCTTTTTTTATGTAAATTAAAGAACAAAACCTTGCCAACGCAAGCTTGGTAAGATTTAAAGATGTTAAATACAGTTACTACAATATTAAAAGATTTTTTCTCTTTCGAAAGTGTCAAAATTAGCCATTATAATATAAATTTAAAAATTAACGAATCAAAAAATAATCAATCTTGTGTATATATTAAAGATTGAATAAAAACTAGAAGTGCTTTGTCCAATTAATATAAACGAGTTGACCTTATTTCATATTTTTATGTGCTACTAGAAAAAATATTAGTTGAAAAAAAAACTAAAACGTAAAAACTTTTACTAGTATTTCCAAAACTTCGGACCGGGTCTATTCGAACTGGGTCTGTCAGTTTTGGCGGAAAAACTGAACCAAGTCCAATATTTTTATATCGTTTAAAAATCATAAAAAATGAATTTTTTAAACAAAAAAGTATGAACTGTTTGTATTTCACATAAAATAAATTTTTGAATAAAATTTTTAAAAAAAAATTAATTAAGACGCACCAATGAAGATTAAATATTAGAGCCGCTATTCAAAAACTGAACCTGGTCCAGTTTTTCGCTAAAGCCGAAGAACCCAGTCGGAATGAACCCGGTCCAAAATTTTGTGAGTACCAGTGTATAAATGAAAATATGTTTAAACTAAAATCGCCAATATAAACTAAAAAAGCCTAAATTTTCCAAACGAAATTAAAAGGTGTGCAAAAATGGTTTCCTGAACTTTCTATTTTTACATTTCGTCTTTTAACATCTTATCTTTAAAAACATATCGTCTTCTACATCTCTTCTTCGGAAAACTCGTCTTTTGGGTGTGATTTTGTGGACGTACTTTTCAAAAGACAATTTTTTGAGTTATTGGTATTGTAAATTTATTATTTAGCAAATATTACTGTATAGACTTTGCTCCAAGACCCATTTTTTCAATTAAATTGAAAAATTGGGGCTTGGAGCTGGGCTTGAACCAGCGACCCTTCCCTGGTATTGTTAAAAAAACGTCGTTGTATTTGTTAAAACAATTATTTTGCATCTAAAACTACAGATTTAAAACCTTTGTTTTTCATAAGCCTGAGCAAAACCAAAAATCAAATAAAACTTTGTCGTGGTATATTTTCTATATTTAATTCTGTTTTTTAAAAGACTAAAAACCTTCCTGTTTTTAGCCTAAGCGAAACCAAAAAATCGAGCAATCTTTACAATAATTAATTTTTACTTCGCGCGACAACTTTTTTTTATTTGAGTAAAAAACTCATTTTTTGAAAAATATGTTCACAAAATCAAAGCTAAAAGATAAGTTTTCTGAAAACAAGATGTACAAATGTAGAAGACGAGTTGTTTAAAGACTAAAGGTAAATAACACGAAACTTCCGCACACTGCAAAAGTTCCTCAAATATTTTATAGTATTATTAATAGACAAATCGCGTATTTAAAGTTCATGCGCAAATTTGAAGCTAACACAGATTGTTTGTCATTTATTAGCATTTATTACCCAGCAGAAAAAACAATGGATTTAAATCAATTTTACTTTATTTTTCATCTATTTACTTTGCAAATAATTTATTTTTAAATTAAATTTTATGTTTATAAAAACTTACACACGAATACAAAAATTTAAAAATATATTAAAGTATTAATGCATGCATGTTACTGAATTTTTAACTTAAGCTTTATAATAATTTTTAACGTAATATTTACAATAAGTTATAACATAATAATTTAATAATAATAACGTAATAAATAAACGCCGCTGCCCGATATATTTGTTGCTCGCTCCTTTCGGGTTTTTTTTGCCTTGCGCAAAGGTGCTTTTTTCCCGCCTTTGCCACAGGTGCTTTTTTTCCGCCACCCCTTTTTTATGCGCAGTAATTCTGCCGCCAAAGGAGTTGCAGATATGCTGTTTTGGGGTTTCCAATTTTGCCATATCTACATTATTTTTTACAAAATAAAATAAAACAAATGGGTCTTGAAAAATACAGGAAAAAGTATTTGTCAGCTGTATGGCTAACACGGAATCCTTGTTCTTAAAATAAGCGACGCACGTCATTACTTTTATTCCCACAAACACTAACTTTTTTCAAGCGTCAGAATATATGCTTAGATGTTTCGCCTAAACTGTGCGTTTCACTTTCTAGAACAGTGCTCATTGCGGAATGGTCAATGTGAAGGTTCTTATTGTAAAGATACGGAGGGTGGAACAATTTGCGTTTGCGCAGCTGGTTTTTATCTTAATTCAACCGGAAAACACTGCATAGGTAAGATTTAAATAGCTAACTGACTTTTTTAATAGTACAATAATCTTATTCAAAATTCACTGAAAAATCACTAAAAGGTCCCATAACTGTTTTCCTTAAATTTAGGGAGACTTAAAATTCCATAAAACACATTATTTTTACTATGATAAATTTTAATTTTACTATTATAAAAAATTTTAATTTTACTATTATAAATATATGCACTTTACCAAGGCTTTAAAGTCATGATAGCAAATATCAAAACCTTTTAGGTAATACTGAATAATCATAATTTTCACACAATATTTACACTTATGTTAAATTTTTCCATAAAAATAGCATTGGCACAGTGGAAACGCATAGGAGTCAGAGCCAATGTCAAAACCACGCTCTGTTCTTGATTTTATTACAATATTCATAAATAAAATTTTTCTTCTTATAAATTGGAATCACAATAAAATGTTAAATTTGTTATGTTAAAATGACTTAAAACATTCACTTTTTACAGTATACACATATTATAATTGTAATGCACTTCACTGGAGTTCTATAATCGTAGAGCCAGACAACAAAACTTTACCTAGACTACAAAACTAGTAATTACACAATTTTAAACCTTTTTGTTATTTAGTAATTTAATTTATTAGGTGGTTATTGTCATGATGTAAGACATGGAAACCTTTCAGGTTATTGCATCATAAATTTAGCACAATATTTATACTGGTTTTAAAACTTTCCGTTATAACAGCAGAGTGGCACAGTGGCAGCGCATCGGGCTCATATCCCGAAGGTCCGTGGATCAAAACCACGCTCTGCTCTAGTTTTTACTTCAAGTCATATAAAATTTTGTTTTTCCATCTGTGAATTTAAATCGAAATTACATGTTAAATGTGCTCTGTTAAAATTACTGAAACACTCTCATTTTTTCACAATATACAAAAAATATATATGCCGTGCAATTCATTGGGTCTTTATGATCATGATGCAAGACATGGAAATTTTTCAGGTGATTGCATCATTATTTTAGCACAATATTTATACTGGTTTTAAACTTTTCCATTATAACAGCAGAGTGGCACAGTGGCAGCGCATCGGGCTCATATCCCGAAGGTCCGTGGATCAAAACCACGCTCTGCTCTAGTTTTTACTTCAAGTCATGTCACATTTTGTTTTTCCATCTGTGAATTAAAATCAAAATTGCATGTTAAATGTGCTCTGTTAAAATTACTGAAACACTCTCATTTTTTTCACAATATACAAAAATATATATGCAGTGCAATTCATTGGATCTTTATGATCATGATGCAAGACATGAAAATTTTTCAGGTGATTGCATCAAAATTTTAGCACAATATTTATACTGGTTTTAAACCTTTCCATTATAACAGCAGAGTGGCACAGTGGCAGTGCATCGGGCTCATATTCCAAAGGTTTGCGGAACAAAACCACGCTCTGCTCTAGTTTTAACTGCAAGTTATATAAAATTTGGTTCTTGCAACTGAATTTGAATTAAAATTTGAATTGCATTTTAAATAAATAAGTTATGTTTAAATGACTGAAACACTTATATTTTTTCACAGTACAAAAAAATAAATATATGCAGTGCAATTCATTGGGTCTTTATGATCATGATGCAAGACATGGTTACCTTTCAGGTGATTGCATCATAATTTTAGCACAATATTTATATTGTTTTTAAACTTTTCCATTATAACAGCAAAGTGGCACAGTGGCAGCGCATTGGGCTCATATCCGGAAAAGGTCCGCGGATCAAAACCACGCTCTGCTCTAGTTTTTACTTCAAGTCATATCAAATTTTGTTTTTCTATCTGTGAATTTAAATTAAAATTGCATGTTAAATGTGCTCTGTTAAAATTACTAAAACACTTTCATTTTTTCGCAATATACAAAAAATATATATGCAGTGCAATTTATTAGACCTTTATGATCAGGATGCAAGACATGAAAATTTTTCAGGTGATGGCATCATGATTTTAGCACAATATTTATACTGGTCTTAAACTTTTCCATTATAACAGCAGAGTGGCGCAGTGGCAGCACATCGGGCTCATATCTCAAAAGTCCGTAGATGAAAACCCGTAGATCAAAAGTTTATTGTCAACAAATCAATTCAAAAATAACAAAAAAAATGAATTTCATAGTGTTTTTTGACAGAAAACAGACAGTATGTACATACAAAAATTTCACATAAATTTTTTACATACTAAAACTGTCTGTTGTGGGGCAGGGCTCTTAAGAAAAAAAGTTTGCCTGCTGCTAAAAACAGTGTAAGATTTTTTTAAGTTTTATAAAAGTTTGTTTGGGCCTAACAACTAACTGAAAAAAATATAGTTCTTGAGCCTTAACTTTAATCAAAAAAATGTAAAATATGATGCAGAACAATTGAACAACTCAAAGCAAAATATAATCTACAAATCAAATGCTGTAAATCGTAAATGATATTATAAGCATATAAAATCCAGCTGACTTCGGCAATTTCAGTATTGAATCGACTAATCAATAATAAAATCATTCAAAATTCTAAACGAAACGGTTTAATAATAAAGATAAAAAACCACCCCATATTTTAATCATTATTTATTTAATTACTTAATTTAGAACCCAAATGAAAATTTTTTAAAGGCTAAAGTTTGTTATTTTTGTATAAAGGTGGTATTAAAAAAAATTCTGCTTTCTTATTTGTTTTTAGAAAAACGTCATAACCACATAGTTTTAATTGGTCCGCTCATATTTGCATTTTGATTTTCGCTGTCAGCCAGATATAATTCAACCATAATGTTTAAGTTATTTCAGCAAAACAGATTTAACATGTTATTGTAATTACAATCACAGTTAAAAAAATTCTAGTCTGACTGACTAAACACTAAAACAACAATTTTTAGTATGATTTTAAGTAAAAACTAAAGCATAGCGTGTTTTTATCTAGGAATTTTTGAAATATGAACCCGATACGCTTCCACTATGCCACTCTGCTGTTATAATTGAAAGATTTTAATCAGTATAAATATTGTGTTAAAATTATGATGCAATCAGCTCAAACGTTATCATGTTGTCTTGCATCAAGTCATTAGATACATTCTGTATCAGCATTGACGATATGTTCCCGGGTTTGCAAACAACAATAATTTAATAACAAATGATTAAATTAACAATAACAAATTAAATATTCACATATATAAGGTTCTCATTCTTTTTTTTATAACTGTTATAATAAACCCATCAGTTTTTAACTTTAAATTATTATATTCCATTTATTTCTAATCAAAAACCGGAAATGAAAGGTTTAAAATCTTCGGCTTAAATATATCACTATTCTAGACATTGACGAATGTGACAAAAACAACGGTGGATGTCAGTTTAATTGCAGAAATTTAAAAGGTTCTCATGAATGCACCTGCCCTCCCGGTTATATTTTACACAGAAACGAACGAAAATGCGAAGGTAGTTTTTTACATTGGGTCCAATTTATAATTTTCAAAAAAACTATTATGTTATGTTTTCAAAAATTTTCTAAACAATTGTTTAAAAAAAAGTATTATTCTGAAATCCGGTTGACTTCAATGTTTATCGATTTAATTTATTTATTTCAATTAAAAGGAAAAATTTATACAAAATAGAAACACGACAAAGCAAAATTGAACTTATTACATTTTAGAAACGGTAAAAGTTTCAAAAAATGCTCCAAATCATGCAGTAACAATATTTTGCTTTTCAGTTCTGGTGAGCTGTCTAATTTTAAACTATTATACAAAAATACTTTTAAATATTCCAGCATTTATTTTAACAACTAAAAATTTTACCTAAAAACGACTTTTTTATATGAATTTAACAAAATTCATGGCTTTCTTATTTAAAGATTGTAACAAAATATGAACTACTTAATAGTTTGTATATTTTTTATGTGGGTGAATGCTTTTTACCGGTTTCGTTTTAATGTTTATTACTAAAACAGTCAACACTATTGTTAAATTAGTTTAATTATATTGGCTGATCTCGTAAATTTGTATGGGGACATGAGATAACCACTTAAAATTGTGGGATTAAAACATTTAAAGGAATTGGAACGTAGAATTAAAAAAATTGTGTTTTTTTTAATTTCTACCTTTTTACAAAAAATAAGTCAATTTCAGCCCTTAAAAAATATGCACTTTTGTTCCAAATTAACTACTTGATAAATAATTTTTAAAATGAGGTATTTAATCTTTAATATTAAACCATTTTTTTTTGAAAATTTTAAATTGTTTTATTGTGAAATAGTCAAATATTAAAAATCATCAAGGTCACCTCTTGGGTTCGATTTGCTTATCAAACGAAATCGGTAAAAACCATTCACCCACAACACTTATATGGTTTTAATTTTATGACAAGTCTCAAATATCAATAAACCATTTTAGCTTTTTGTGAAAATTTTTATTTTTTGTTTTTTTTTTTCTGAATTTTTAGACATTAACGAGTGTTCATACAAATTTTGCGATCACGACTGCCACAACAGCCCTGGCTCTTATCTTTGCAGTTGCCGCTCGGGCTATTATTTGTACGGGAAACACCATTGTGCCGGTAACTTTTAATATTAATAATAAAACATTTTTCCGCAAAAAAACAGAGCTAATATTAAACAGATAACAAACCACTAACAAAAAATAATTTATTTCATACACTAGTGTTGAAATTGTTTATTGTGTCCGTGCAATTAACCGTATTGCGTGTGCTGTTAGTGTCGTTCGAGATAGTGGGTCGATGGAGCCACCGGAATTGATAGCCAAGCACTTTTAGACATATAATGAAGGTTAAAATTTGAACTTTATTATGTTTAAAACTTAATCTTGCAGCTAAAACTTTTACTTGGTTATAATACAGATTTACGCTTAAACTGGTTGTGTCATAATGCTCTCTAAATTTGTTATGCTATAAATTTCTTTAAAGGATTCTAAATCAAATACCTTAAAAATATAAATACTACCTGCTTTGTTAAATAAACAGAGCGTGTATTTATCGCGTGGCTGGTTATACCCTCTTTCTTTTTTGTTTATATATGTAGGACGGGAAATAAAAAATCGGAAATTGGTAAGTCGGTCTTATTATGTTCAGAGTGAAATTTCCACTCAAGGACAACTACCGTCAAAAAAAAGAAACTTGATGGCTGCTTGCTGTATCAATAAAAAAATGCTTATATATTGGGTTTTGGACGTAAAATCAGAATTTACGGCTCAAACTGAAAGCTTTGGAGTTCCCATTTTAGAGCTCCTATTTTCAAGTTTCAGCTACGAATTTACTCGATTGTAGGGTCCTAAATCTGCGGTGGCGATCTGATCAACAAGAATTTTGAAATATTTCCTCTAACTTATTTTATTGTACACTGATGTAATATTTAAAAACGTAGAAACATTTGAACAAATATGTTTTCTTGGGACTTTTATTAATTTTTGGTGCAGTAGTGATAAAAAAATCGCGAACAGTCAAACACAATTAGGGTCTACTGAATATACGTAAATTAGGTGTTTGCAAAAGTAAAGAATCAGAATCATCGGGCTATACCAAGTTTTATGAAATTTTTTTGGGTTCAATTGAAAAAATCAAGATTTTAAACATTAAAATAATATTTTCATTTAATTTATTGTAAGTTTGTGGAAAAAAAATTACAAAAAAATTATGTATCTCAAAATTTTCACTTAATTTAACGAAAAAAATTATAACAAATCTAAAGAAAATTTTCGCATATTTCCTTGCATTGTTTACCGTAAATGATTACCTAAAAATTGTCATTGCAATTACGATATTTACCACCTTTGGTATCATTCCTGTGCATAAACGCCTATCGGATAAGCTTCAGTTTTTACAAAAAAATAAAAAGACTGCGGAAAAACTTTTTTTCTAATATTTATTGCCCAAATTACGGTTACAAAAAAATTATTTGAAGTTTTTTTTTGGTTTTTATATTTTTTAATAAAGTTTCTGTAAACATCTTTAATTAATACAGACGTAATTGTAAAAAATATGGCTCAGTCGGATGAAAAAACCAAAAATCACGTTTGATATTTAAATTTTATTATTTTCATTTTTTCAATTCAAATTTCGTTATTCCCTTGCCAAAAACTCTCTTTTCTTTCCTTCGGTTTTGTATTGTTCAATACACTTATTAAATAAATTTATGAGACAGGTTCTTAAATATTGATAATTTACAGAACACATAAAAACAGCCAGACACTTTTTTATTGCGTAATGAAATTAAATATTGTTGATATATTTTATTATTATTTATATACTGTTCTATTCAAAACTCACAGATTATAATGAATGCGATGATAACAATGGTGGATGTCAAGATCAGTGTGTAAATACCCCGGGAGGATTTTATTGCCGCTGTTCGTCAAATCAAGTTCTTCACCCCAACGGAAAAGATTGCATAAGTAAGTATATAACATAAAAATATATAACATAGAAAAATATGTGACTTCTTATAGTGTTCAAACACATCTACTGCACTGACTAGGCCGCGCCCTAGTTAAGGCAGCACTTAAATGTGCTAACTAGGGCCTAGCGTGTCTGAAAAGTTGGTCCCACTTAGGGAGTGTATGTAATGTAAAGAGCGCGCTGTAATAAGAGCACGTTCCAATTAGGGCGCACCCTATTTAGGGCAGTAAATGTGTTTAAGCAGTA
>JASAMX010004378.1:0-15218 GCA_030248175.1 Microlaimidae sp. YZB2_3 | reverse complement strand
TTATTGAGTACATAGATATATTCATATACCACTGGGATCCATCATCAGTAATACATATCTAAATTTTTGAAAATTACAAAAAACCTTAATTGTCATCACACATAATATGGAAATTACAATATTATTAAAACATACTATTAAAACATTTACAAGAGCAAAAAATAGAGAGAAAAAAATTACAATAAGAAAAAACATGTACCAGAAAAAAAGACAAAACTAGAAACAAAATAGCTCAGTGCTTGCAATATTCCTATTTAAAACAGGCTTACATTTTTTAATACAGAGGCTTTCCTTAATTTTAAGACGAAACTCATTAGAATCAGATGTTAAAACGCAAAAATCAGTAAAACTAGGCTTAACAGACAAACTGTTACACGTTAAAATATAATCAAATATTGCGATTGCTTGGGTAAAACCGATTTATTCGTTAAGCACGAAATACCCATATGTTCCGAAATCCGAGTACCAATATGACGGGTGGACACCCCAATATAAGCGGCATTGCAGCCACTACACTGATATTTATAAACAATATTGGATTTCAGTTCAAACTCTATTTTGTCCTTAAACGGAAAAAAGCTAGAAACACGTCGCGAATTTTTAAAAACTATCCTAAGTATAATCTGAGGTAAAAAACGATAAAACAATTTTCTTAATTTAGCGCTAACACGTAAGAAACATAAACCAGAAAAGGGTAAAACAATACACATTGACAATCTCTTAACTGTACATGATAAACTATTGTCTACGCGCAGGGCTTTGTTAAGAAATTTTTTAACACACCAATCGATAAAACCAGACGGATAACAATTCTTGCGTAAAAAAGTCTTAAGTACATTTAAATCACAGTGAAAATTCATAAAACTACTAGATAAGTGAAATGATCTATACAATAAGAAAAATACAAGACCAAATTTAAACGAACTAGGAATAAAACTATTAAAATTTGAATAAACACCATTAAAACAAAACTTAGTTTTCCATACACAAAAGTACAAAAACTATTATTTATCTTAGAAACAAACACATCTAAAAACAGTAAAGCATTGTTATTTTCTTCTTCAGAGGTAAAAGCAATAGATTTATGGCGCGAGTTTAAAAATTCCTTAAACTTTAAAACGTGCGATTTATCGCGGAAAACTATAAAACAGTCATCAACATAACGACGATAAAACAGCGGCTTAAATTCCAAAGGACAATCGTTCAGCCATTGACGCTCATGAAAGCAGAGAAAAACGTTGGCAAGTGTTGGACCTAATGGTGATCCCATTGCGACTCCGTCTATCTGTCGATAAAGCGTAGAATTAAAAAGGAAAATATTGTTATCAACTGCTAGTGAGATAAAATCTGCGAAGTCCTGCTTCGAAATAAAACCTTCTGGACAGTTCGGAGTATTAAAAATTTCTTCAGCGCAAATCTTAACTGCTTCTTTAAGTGGAACATTGGTAAAAAGACTTTTAACATCAAAGCTGGCTAAATGAAGATTGTTAGATGAAACATGCGGAAACGATAACGCGCAAATCTCCTTTGCAAATGAGAATGAATCAGAAAGAGTGTATTCATTTACTGTACAAAAGGCTAAAACGGGAATAAAAATTTTGCGAGTTTAAACGACGCTGTGCCAATCGACGAAAGAATGGGTCTTAAAGGTACATCTTCCTTATGAATCTTAGCTAAACCATATAATTGACCAGGTTGCGATCCGGCTGGAAACAATTTCTTAAACAATTCTTCAGAGATAAAATTTTGCTTATAAAAATGACGTAGAGCGCAACGAAATTTTTCTTCATGATTAACAACAAAATTAAAACGGCCATCCCTTGCTGCAACTTCCTTAATACGACACAATTCAAACTTAGAAGTATCTGATAAAATCCTATCCATTTTTTCAAGATAAGACGGACGATCCAGAAAAACAATTGTATTTCCTTTATCAGATCTTTGAATAATGAGATTCTTTTGACTGGACAGATCTTTGAGAGCTTGAATTTTAGCCTTAGATAAAACGTGGGGTTGGGGTGAGTCATTATATCGGTAAAATGAAGATAAAGCAGTTTCTTGAATAGACGCTTTTATCAGATCCTGATTTCCATTAAACACAGGTAAAAGATGAATCGAACGGTACAACAGTTCAAACGGAAGAAGATAGTCACATTCTTGAAGCCTCCTAGGTGGTAAAACAAAGTTAAGACCGCGCGATAAAGCTTTTTTGTGAATAGGTGATAAAACAAATGATGAGAGATTTTGAATAATAGTGGACGGATTATGAAAGTTTTTAAAATGCTCCTGCTGCAGAGGATCAAACTTACATTCCTGGATTCTTTTTTGATCTCTAAGACGAGTGTCAGTAGAATTCAAAGTAATGCGCGCCAAATGACAAAAGTCAAAAAATGAAACAGAATTTCGAAGACTTGATAAAACGGTTGCAAGCTGGTTACTAAGAGTTCGAATAGAAGCCTCTTTTTGTCGAATTTCTTCGGATGAAAATCTCTGCTGACTGGAAACATAACTGCGGGTGTTTCTAAAACGAGTTTGCTAATCGAAATCGAAAAAAATTAGGGATTAAATCATGATCCTTACAGTTCTGAAGAAAGCCTAAATCCAAGCGAGCTTTTTGTAATTTACAATCTAGTTTTTCTACATTTCTTTGCAAGCGTAAAACATGATCCCCATATCGTTTTCTAATAAATGTATTAAAAAATGTAAGCCTGTTTTAAATAGGAATATTTCAAGCACTGTGCTATTTTGTTTCTAGTTTTGTCTTTTTTTTTCTGGTACATGTTTTTTTATTGTAATTTTTTTCTCTCCTTTTTTTGCTCTAGTAAATGTTTTAATAGTATGTTTTAATAGCAGAATTATTTGCAATTATTTTTGCAGTTATTTTTTCCGAAGGCATTATTAAGAATTCATTTTTTTACAACACAAAAAATAACCACGAAAATGTTTTGACAGCACAATCAAAGCATAAAGCAACATTAATGTTTATTATCTTTTGAGTCGTCTCATAGCTTCTCAGCATTTTCGTAAAGCCAGTTATTATTTTAAAAAATGCACGAAAATACAAATACTTTGCACTGAAACTCGGTTTATACATGAATGAAGTATGCAATATACATAAGCGTCGCCATAATGGATAATTACCGTATATCCTACTTATCTTTCATAATATGCAGATCAACTGATCGAAATTTTGCGCGCTTTCGATCGGTTGATCTGCATACTACGAAAGATAAGTAGGAGATACGGTAAATATCCATTATGGTGACGCTTATTTATATTGCATACTTTATGTATAAACCGAGTTCCAGTGCAAGGTGCCTATAGGCAAATAACACAAAAATGTTTTAATGTTATGAAATTATTATTTTTGTTTTATTTTTTCCAAATAATTTTTTTATAATTCTGCCTTTTATAAGTCAGTCAAACAAACTAAATGTTTTTTAAGTAAAACAAGCTATTTTTATCTAATAAGTTTATCCCGCTTTATACGGGAAAGTTATGTTTTTTGCTCGTCAGTTCCCTCGTGTCCAGTACCCTCGTGTCCCTCTTGCATAATGAATTGATTTTGCTGCGAGGTTGTGGTGAACGCAATTTTTTAAGCCCAGTACCGTCGTGTCCAGTACCCTCGTGTCCCGTTCCCCTCGTTCTTCAAGGAAATATCACGTGGAGAGAAACACTTGACGCAACTTAATAATAATTGGTTAGATCATCTCTGAAAACTTTTTTTTTATTATTTTTATTCTCAAGCGTTTATTCATTGCACAGTAAACTTTATTTTCCTAAGCCTAAGAAAAACCCAAAAAATAAGCTAAACTTTTATCATAATATTTTAATAATAGCGTGCTTTTATCTTTCTATTATCTACTATTTTGACACTTTAGCGTAAGCACGTCGCTTTAGTTTTAAAATTTGCGATATCCGGTTAGGTTATTGCTTAGTGAAGAACCAAAAACATGGGTGTGGATGGATTGACTTTGATTTTGAGATGCTTGAAAAAGCAAAAATTTTCAAAGAACTTTTTTAATAAACTACAAAGGCTTAATAATTTTTGGTCAGCGTTAATTGGCTAAAAGTGATACTTTTAGCTTTTTAATTCTAAAATCTTATTGCCTGACTTGGATTTGCGGCAAGCGTCAGAATAATTATATTCGCTGTGTTCTATGAATGTGGATTTTTTTTAAAAAGTTTTTGCTGTAATTGAATATTCAGGATTTCTGTGCAGTGCACAAAATGTCTTCGGAAAAATATCTTCTTTTGAGCAGTAAATTATTTTGCATTTTTTAATACTTTTTATGTTTTTTTAAAGATTTTTTTTTGTTTTTTAGCTTGATTTTAAAGGTTTGCTTTGTTTTAGGAAAAAAATAAAGTTTTCTCTTGATATAAATTTTAAAATATTTTTGAAGATATTCTTTAAAAAATACTATGACAAATGAATTTTTTTCTAGCGCCATCCAATTAAAATCGGACAAAAATTCCACTACCACGTGGTGATTGCACATCGTGGCACCTTATTTGAATGAGTTTTTTTGATAACTAGGTGGTACAGCTAATCAACTAAAAACATACAATACGTACATATCAAGCCTTATACTACTTTCCACAATATTAGCAATGCAGTATTTTATAATTTTACGCTTACCCCAGATGCGGTGTAACCATCCTGGACCGTTTTTTTACCTATAAATGTTTGTTATCTTGTTTTTTATAAAACATTTGGCAATGAAATTATTATTAAATTATAGCACTAAAAAACTTGCACTGTGGTAAAAAGCGTTCCATCGATCCATCGTTGTGATCCAAAATAAGTAGCTCCTATTTGAATAATTCGTTCAAAAGACCACAAGTTAACTGAGCTTAAGATAGTTTTCTACAATAAAAAACCTTTTAATATAAAATCATGTTTCAGGAGAATAAAATAATATCATGGGTGGCGCGAGAGTGCCACGGGGCGATTTAGCCCAGCGGCGCCGCGCCAACCATAATTAGAGAACGTGGGTAAATCTTCTTCTTCTTCTTCTTATTATTATTATTCTAACGCTCAATTCTTAAAATCAATATTCCTCCTTCGTTACTGATTGATAAAAAATAAAGATGGGCTCATTGGAAAGAACAAAGAATTACGCAGCTTTCTTAGGAGCCAATTTTTTTCATTTAGGTCCTTGTGATTGATTTATTGATCAAAATAAAAAATTGAAAAATAGACAAATAAAAACTCCCAACCGCACAATAACGGCCTTTTGGCAACAATAAGGATTGTACAGAGCAGACAACAACCAGACCCTCATAGAAACCGCACAAAAAGGCAGAAGACGGTACTCGGTTTTAATTGGTGGCGGAAATCGAACCAGTTCCCAGCGCCATCTACTTCAACCGCGCGGAAAACGGCGAAAACCACAAAGTACCTTTTTTAATTCTTGCATTACTGATAACAAAATCAATTTAAAGTTTTATTAAAAAAATAATAATATGCATGGTTGCGCGGGAACGCCATGCGGCGGTTTAGCCTCACAGCACCGTGCACACTATAATCAAAAATATATAACATAATAATAAATAATATATATGTGACTTCATGTATTTCTCAGACACATTGACTGCTCTTATTAGGGCGTGCCCGAATAGGAGCGCGCCCTTTTTAGCACACCATGGCCCTAGTAAGGGCGTGCCCTAATTATCACACTTATATCGATTTTAAAAAAAATATTTATAAATCTTTTTTATGCGATTGATATCGTAGCGTCAGTGGCTCAGTGGTAGTGATTCGGCCTACCACTGAGTAAGTGACGGGTTCGGAACCTGCGGAGGGTAGACATTTTTGTAATTTTTTTTTTAAATTGTCAATCTTATTTTTTGTTTTATTAGTTTTCTTTTAATTTAACATGAGTAGCCCACCAAAAAATAGTCGTTTATTTTGTTATAGTGTTTTGGAAATTATACTCATCGCGATTGGTACACCATAACAATAGAAAACTAACCTAAAAATTTTTTAAATCTTAATCCATTTAAAATATGACCTAAATAATAAAAAAATATTTATAACTACTTCGTTTAGTGTTAGTTTTGTGAAAATGAATGACAATACTTACCTTATACTTGCTTTTTAATGATAAGATTTATTTGTGTATTAACTAAAATGCGAATAATTTAATTTTAAAGAAAAAATACAAGGGAGCACGAAACAGTTGTTTTTTTAAGAAAATGAATTTTACTACGAAGGTCCTATCTATTTAGGGTCATACCATAATAAAAAAAAACTTTTCATACTTTTTCGGTTGAAACAAAAAATAAAATTGGAATGCTAAATCACTTAATTGTTATGGTGTACCAAATGCAAGTATCAATTCCAAAAAACAATAACAAAAATAAACGACTATTTTTTGGTGGGCTATTTATGTTAAAATAAAAAAATAAAACAAAAAATAAGATTAACAATTTTTTTTTGGAAAGAAAAAAAATACAAAATTTCGTACGTCTGGAGGTTTCGAACCCATCACTTGCTCAGTGGAAGGCCGAACGACTACCACTGAGCCATTGCACCTACGATAACGGTCACATAAAACAGACTTATAAATAATATTTTTTTTTTAAATCGATAAGTGTGCTAATTAGGGCGCGTCCTTATTAGGGCCATGGTGTGCTAATAAGGTCGCGCCCTAATAAGAGCGCGTTCATATTAGGGCGCGCCGTTATAAGAGCGCTTACACTCCCTAATAAGGGCCCTTTCAAAAACAGGGCCCTAAATAGCACATCCGAGTGCTTAAATAAGAGCACGCTCTTATTAGGGCGCGCCCTAATAAGAGCAGTGAATATGTCTGAGAAATATATGAAGTCACATATTTTTCCTTTATTACTATGTTATATATTTTTGCTATAATTAAAGAACGTTAGGATTTTTTTGTAATTTATGTTCATCTTCTTCTATTTTTTATTTTAATTCTAACTCTCATTATCTTAAAATCAATATTCTTTCATCGTTCACGCGGCGATTTAACCCTGCGGTACCGCATCAACTATAATCAGAGAATCTGGATAAGATTTGTAATTTATGTACATAGTCTTCTTCTTCTAATTTTTTTATTGCAAAAAAATAATTACAATCATCGGTGGTGCGGGAGCGCCCACTGCTATTTAACCTCACGGCAACGCGACAACTATAACTAGAGCACCTGGTAAATTTTGTAATTTATGTTTATCACCTTTTTGTTCTTATTATTATTTATATTTCAAAAAATACAATTCCACTCATCGGTGGTGCGGGGGTGCCACACTGCAATTTAGCTCATGGCGCCGCGCCAACTATACTTAGAAAACGTGGGTAATTTTGTAATTCATGTTCATCATCTTCTTCTTATTATTATTTTTATTTTAAAAATTATAATTGCATTGATTGGCGAACGCCATCGCACCTACTATATTTAGAAAACGTTGGTACGCTTTGTCTGGAGCTCCACTGCACCGCACTAATTATAATTAAACAACATGGGTAAATTTTGTAATTTAAATTCATCTTCTTCTTATTATTTTTTAAATTTTTATTATAAATGAATAATCAGTCGCGCGGGAGCGCCACACAGACTAACAAATGCAACAGTGCTGTGTGATTAGATCAATGTATAAACGAGTAGTTATCATATCGTAGAAATTTTTATTCAGTGAGCAGCTGGCCGAACCAAATGCAAATTTCCTATAGTCCACATAATGTCCATCTAAGACTATAGTCCACACCTTTTCTGTCTAAACATACGCCCGGGAAAAAATCCCCCTTTTTCCTGCTCTATTCTTAGAGCATTTTTGAAGGCTAGTAAGTATTTAAAAATTTGGATTAAAACCGCATGCGTGTTTGCTTAATATGAATTCCTCGTATTATACGAAGAGACTGTAATGCACTTGCATTCTACCCGTTGTCAGAAATTGTACAGTTAAGGCTGGTGTACACCGGAGCTATATACAAGTGACAGCCAGTGACCATTGACAAGCCTGTTCAAACAAAAGTGACAAGTCACAATGTTCGTCTGTGAACTGTTTCTACTTGTCAACACAAAACTTCGCTTGCAACATTTTATTTGAAGGTGCGAAACAGAGTCAATTTTGTCTTGGTTTAAATAATTTTTTGTAAAACAAGAAGCTCGTGTCAGTCATACGCCTAGGGCACTAAACGTTTAGTCCACTAAACGCGTGCTGACTAGGTGCTAAGTTAGCACATTGTTTAAAACTCTTATGTTTTAATTTTGGTGTTTTTTCTCAAGATATCTTATGGGACTCTTTTTTTAAATGCTATAAATTAATATTTACACATTTTTATGCATATTTGCTTAAAATAAATGCTAATAAAGCCTTAACCGCTAGTTATGAGTATTTCTAACCGTTAACTAAGGGTTATTATTGCCTTAATAGCTTGTATTTATAACAAATATGCATAACATTAATAAAATATCAATTTCTGCCATTCAGACAAAGAGTTTAATAATATTTTTTGAGAAAAAATTCAGAAATTAAAACATTAGCAAGAGTTTTAAACAACGTGCTATCATAGCACCTGGTCAGCACGCGTTTAGTGGACTGGCCCATGATAGATAGATTTTCTTGCGTTTTTTGGGTCAATTAACTCTAATTAACTCTATTTTTTCAATTAAAAAAAATTGTATTTAATAGTGTACTTTTTTAATTAAAGAGTAAAAACTTAGTTTTTTTCTAAGCCTAAGCGAAACCTAATATCAAGGAAAATTTTATCGTTTGGGCGAAAAATTGTAATTTTGAAAATGCGTGTACAAGATCGCATCCAAAAGACGAGTTTTCTGAAGATGAGATGTTTAAAAGACGAGCTTTGCGAAGACGAAATGTAGAAGACGAGATGTTTAAAGACGAATTGTAAAAGACGAAACTTCCAGACAACCTCTAACCACTCGGCTACTGGCCCATCTAAGGTTCTTCTCTCGTAAAAGATACTTTTAAACAAATGTTTTAAAATGTAGTTTCTCGGCGTCAAATCAAAAAAATTTAAATGAAAATTAAAAAATTTGATTTGCTCAGATTTTAATGAAAGTTTGAAAATAGTTAAACACAAACCTAATCAATAGTTTGAATTTTATTTGATTAAAAAACTAATTCAGGATTTTTTTTATTTGACTTTCCTTTTTAAAACATCGATTTTTTTAATTTTCTTAAAATTTTGAATTACGTTTTACTCCAAACCACATCTAAAAATTGACCCATAATATTCGTTAACTTTCTATAAAATTGCAGGAAAAACTGAGCGAATCAAATTTTTTAAATGGCCAAAAACTGTTTTTTGAGATTTAAATTCATCAAACTATATCTCGAAATAGAACATTCGGTAAACGATGAAACTATTATAGTTGAATATACCATAATCTGAGCTTTCGATCGCTCTATATTTTTGTCAGACAAAAATTAATATCTAAGATGATATCTAGCTTTTAGTAAAAATCACCATAGCTGTGGTATTCTAACCCCCCCTCTTTTGTGGCGTTCAAAAAATAAAATCAAAAAAGAAATTTAAAAAAAATTGCTCAGAAGTAAAAACAGAAAAACTATATTGGCCAGTTTTTAAGTTGGGTGGGCGTAAAACAAAATTTTACTGGAATACCCCCACTCCCACATGGATGGGGTTTGGTCCCCCATTTAGAGTTTCTGGAAGGTCAAATCAAAAAACGGAGTTTATATTTAAAATCAGAGCATTGAAAAACCCCACCTATGTCGAGTTCTGTTAATAATACATTGAATGGAAGCTCATGATTTATAGTATACTGTCCATGCTGAAGGTGTCTACAGCTCCGGTGAAAATCGAGTAAAATTTGTCGACTGAAACAGCGTTAGCTTGTAACTGTCTATATTTTGAAGTGATATTTGTCCAAAGATGTTGATATAAATGTTGATTTTAATATAAATCAGAAAATAAATTTGACATTTTTATAATTTAAAACTCACATTACACATGTTTTCTACTATTTTGGCGGGAAAAAATTTATTGTCTAGCTGGAAGTTGCTAGTGTGTATGTATTTACGAAACCAGGTTTAATTTACAATATAACCTAATATTGTTGGTCTCCATCCAAAAACAAATGAACGCACGGGATTTTTAAAAATGCCACAAACGCAATTTGACAAAACGGGCTGCAGTGAGCAAAAGGCGAACAAAGCCGTGAGTGTGCCAACTCCATTGTAACTAACGTGTTCAGATTATAAACATTAGTTTTGGTATAAAAATTTTTATGTGAAAATGATGGTTGAACCCATTAATGAAGGCAACGCTTACTAACGTATTGAAATCAGGTTCAAAAAGAGGATAACTTTCTTTCTTCATCTGGAAACACAAACGAGCGGCAGTGGACCACGATGTAATTTTAGTACGCAACAGTCCAAAAACGGGCTTGTAGCAGTAATTGCCTTGTTTATTCCAGCCATTCAGGCACCTTTCTATAACAGTAAAAGCACCATAGACGGAAAACACTTGCTAGATTTTTGGCAGTGTGTTTTATTATTTTTATTAAGTAAATTAATTAAATTAAGTAAATAAATGTTTTCAATTAAATGTTTTATGAAATAAATAATAAACTATAAACTTAAAATGTGCAGTTAACCACTTAAATTTTTTTAAATTTCTTTGGGAATTAGTTGAAATTGGAAAATGTTCAGAAATATTTTTCTAAATTAGAGCGCGCAAACGCTCAGACTAAACACGCTTAACTGAAACGCAAAGAATAAAATCGTTTACTCGCAAACACACGAGTAAAGAGAGAAATGATACCAAAAATATATAATACTAATGATTATTAGTGAAAAATCAAATCTTTTTAATGTTTATGCAGCGGTTTTAAGCGGTTTCAGCTTATGATACCAAAAATATATAATACTATATATTATATTAAGGAAAAATATGTCACTCAGTCTCAGAAGCGAAACAATTTGGTGCCATTTTTTGAGCACTGCCATTAATTGTTGTGCGCATAAAATGGCAAAACAACTGCTCTTATTGCGGCATGTGTCGTATAAATGGGCACTGCTCAAAATGTAGCAGTGTTTTTGCGCTTATCCTAGCATGCTAACTCGAACGCACTGCATTTTGAAGCACACTGCACTTTTTTACCAATCTTATGCGCATATATGCGCATATACTGCACATAAAATGGCACAACCGCGGGAAACAAAAAAAATAAACCTACTTAAAAACCACTACTTACTTTTTACACTATACACAATATACAAACTTTTAGTATAGATATACGAAAATAAAATCCAATACAATACACAAAAAATCTATTTATGTATTGCATTGGATTTTATTTTTGTATGTCTATACTAAAAGTTTGTATTTTGTGTACAGTGTGCAAACTAAGTACTGGTTTTTTAGTGGGTTTATTTTTTTGTTTCCCGCGGTTGTGCCATTTTATGTGCAGTATATGCGCATATATGCGCATAAAATTGCTAAAAAAGTGCAGTGCGTTCGAGTTAGCATGCAAGTATATGCGCAAAAACACTGTTACATTTTGAGCAGTGCCCATTTACACGACACATGCCGCAATAAGAGCAGTTGTTTTGCCATTTTATGCGCACAACAATTATTGGCAGTGCTCAAAAAATGGCACCAAATTGTTTCGCTTCTGAGACTGAGTGACATATTTTTCCTTAATATATTATATAGTATTATAGGTTCTACGACAACTGACACCCGACCAAATTGACCCCCAGCTCTGTTTTAGGCTTCTCCTAAGGCCTTTAAAGGAGCACTGTCACAAATCAAATTCCTATAACGCCCGAACCGGACTGCTCCTTTAATACTGAACCGATTCAGCTAAAATTTAAAAATGTTGTAGCCTTGTAGTGGAGCACTCTAAATACCAAAGTTGCAGCCCAGGCAGGTTTTGCGCCTACTGCCCGGTTCGGGCGTTATAGTGTTTGATCTGTGACAGTGCTCCTTTAAATTTAAGCTCTTGGCATACCTTCCCCACGCCCCGCGCCTTTGCTGACTCCGCCTAAGCCCCAGCCAAAGCCCTCCCCCCCACCTAAGCCCCCGCCTAAGCCCCCTGCCTAAGCCCCCTAAGCCTAAGCCCCCGCCTGAGCCCCCTGAGCCTAAGCCGAAGCCTAAGCCTAAGCCCCCACTTCAGCCTGAAGCTAAACTTTAACATAAAACTAAATTCCCTAGCCTAAGCCTAAAAGCCTAAAAGAGCGCTGGGGAATTTGGTTGGGGGTCAATTGTCGCGACACCAGTATTATATACAGTATTATATATTTTTGATGATACCAGAAAGCAAACATCAAAAATCATTTTAATTTTATTTTTTTAATAGACTCAAAAAATTCAAAAATGATTCGGACTGGCGACAAAACTCAAAATTTGAAATGTTATATATCCATAACGGAGGTTAGAATATGTGCGGGACATATATGGGAGCATAGCTCAGACTCTTTGCTATCTTTTGAAAAGGTTAAACTAGCCTTGAAAAATGCTCTAAGAATAGAGCAGGAAAAAGGGGCGATTTTTCCCCGGGCGTATGTTTAGACAGAAAAGATGTAGACTAGTCTGAGATGCACATTATGTGGACTATAGGAAATTTGCATTTGGTTTGGCCAGCTGCTCACTAAATAAAAATTTTTACGATATGATAATGATTTCTTTATATAGTTGATTCTAATCACACAGCACTGTTGCATATTTTTTTTAGTCTGATTAAATGTCAATTGAAAAAATCACACTCACAGCAATCTGCGAAATCGCCACTTTTTTAATTAGAAGGTAATATTTGTATATGTAAAAAACAACTATAAATTTGAAAAAGTGGCGATTTTTAAAAGGCTTACTGTGATATGATTTTTTTTTTGACAATTTCATCAAAAAAAAAAAAATCAACAATGCTTTGTGATTAGATAAATATAGTAAACAAATAATTTTATCATATCGTAGAAATTTTTTTTTAGCAGCGATGGCCAAACTCAAAATGCAAATTTCCTATAGTCCACATAATGTCCATCTCAGACTAGTCTACATCTTTTTCTGTCTAAACGTACGCCCCGGGGAAAAATCGCCCCTTTTCCTGCTCTATTCTTGGAGAGCATTTTTCAAGGCTAGTCTACCACTTTTTTGAATTAAATTAAAAATAGCCTAATAAACTATAGTTTTAGCTGCGCAATGACATATGTTTATGATCATTCCGTTGCCTCGATATAAAAATAGAAAAAATAATAATAAGAAGAAGAAGAATTTAAATGACAAAATTAACCCACGTTGTTTAATTATAGTTAGTGCGGTGCAGTTACGCTCCAGCCAAAGTTTACCTACGTTCTCTAAATATAGTTGGCGCGATGCCGTGCGCCAATGATTGCAATTATAATTTTTAAAGTAAAAATAATAATAATAATAATAATAAGATGATGAACATGAATAACAAAATTTACTCACGTTCTCTAAGTATAGTTGGCGCGGTGCCGTGGGTTAAATTGCAGTTGGCACCCCGCACCACCGATGATTACCGGCGCGTGGCGCGCCCGCGCCCCCCCCCCGTATTATTATTTTTTAATTAAAAAAACTTTGTATTAAATTTGTCAACAGTAAAGCAAGAATTAAAAAAAATAATCTGTTGTTTTTGCCGTTTTCCGCGCGGTTGAAGCAGATGGCGCTGGGAACTGGCGCCGTTTCTGCCACCAATTAAAACCGGTCTGCTATTTTTGTGCGGTTTTTATGAGGGGATGTTGGTTGTCTGCTCTGTACAATCCTTATTGTTGCCAAAAGGCTGTTATTGTGCGGTTGGGAGTTTTTATTTGTCTATTTTTCAATTTTTTTATTTTGATCAGTAAATCGATAACAAGGACCTAAATGAAAAAAGTGCTTCCTAAGAAAGTTGCGTAATTCCTTCTTCTTTCTAATGAGCCCATGTTTATTTTTGATCAATCAGTAACGAATGAGGAATATCGCTTTTAAGGATGGAGCGTTGGAATAATAATAAGAAGAATAATAATAATAATAAGAAGAAGAAGAAGAAGGTTCTGAATTTCAAAATTTACCCACGTTCTCTAATAATGGTTGGCGCGGCGCCACGGGGCTAAATCGCCCCGTGACGCTCCCGCGCCACCCATGAAAAATGTTTTTCGCTGACGTCATCAATACAGCCGATATGGGGAAAAAACCTGGTCCCAAAAAAAACAAAACTTTTTTATTAGTACGAGATAAGAAACGCCGCTTGGTATGCTGTTAAAACATACTTTTCTTAGTTTTTTCTGAAAGTTTGAGGAATATCGGCTCACTAGAACTTTTTTATAATGTAAGCTAAATAGGCACGGTTTGAGCAACTTTTCAAGATTCTTTGCGACAGTCAGGTTGCATTGCCCAATTTATTAGTTATTCCACAGTTTTCCAAAGAACAGAAACAAAAAGTTCAATTTTGATCAATATTTTAACGTTCTTTGTGTTTTTAAATGAATGAAAACACCTTGAAAGTGCCTAAAATGTTTTGTCCTTTGGGCGGTTTGTGGGAAGTGGGGAGCCAGGCTAAGTACTCACGAGGACCAAACGGAAATACATATAAATTGTAAAAAAAGTAAAATGATCAAGATTTGGCTATTGATTCAATTTGTGGAAGTGCAGGGATAAAATACACAAATAGCACGATGCTGGGACACCACTTGACATGATTCTGGCCATTGAGCCTGGAAGCTGGGAAATATTGTAAGATTTCGTATCAAAAAGCAAAATATAAACTCTTAAATAGACACATTTTATAAAACCAAGAAGTTTGCATTCTAAATAATATAAAAATTACTGGGGAGAAAGTCCTCTGATATTGTTAACCTGAAAAATCAGTGGGTTAGAAAATATCAATCTTTGATAAGATTTTTAAAGTTCACAATAAAGACAGTGGAACATTTTCATTATAAAAAGTTTAAGTGTAATCTTACATGTAAGTGTTTGGAAATGGCTATACTGTATAAATAGTAGAAGCAGCATCAGTGGACTGGTGGCAATGCTGATTGGTGTAATGCACACCGCTGCCACAGTTAAAATAGTCATTGCTGGGATTAAAGTGTAAATTAATGTATGTGGCTGGAGCTGGAACTGGGTAGCCACTTGTAGCCACTGTAAAACAATATTGTATAACAATTTGACAGTGTACATACACTCCCACGGTAATTAACAGAGGTTGGTCGGGCTGCTTTCGTAGCATATACTTGTATCTCAAACTGTGTTCCTCTACAGAAACAGATCA
>JASAMX010004377.1:0-12737 GCA_030248175.1 Microlaimidae sp. YZB2_3 | reverse complement strand
AGTTAGTGTATTGCTCAAAAACGTAAGGGTCCCCCCTTTACGAAAAAATCCGGCTTTGCAGGATTTCAGGGGGAATCCTCCCCCCGCTTCTCCCTAGCTGCGCCGCTGGAAGGAAGGATGTTTTTTTTCCGGTCAGTTTAGAATCCATAACATTTTTGGTTGACCATTCCACGCCTAGATATTTTTTGTTGAAAAAAGGCATTTTAAAACAGCTTTTCCCAATTTAACCAAACCAGACTTAATATTACATAATAAAAATTTAACAAAAGTTAGATACACCAAATGTAAATGTCCACAAAAATTTTGAGCGAAATCCCTACCATTGAATTTTTAAAATTTCGTTTTATTGCTAAAATTTTTGAAATAAATAACAAAAAGAAATTATAGTAAAGATTTGGTGTAAAACTTAAGAACTTGCTGTGAATTATGGTAAAACTGCTGTGTTAAAAGTTGGGAACAAACTAATTTTTATAAAATGACTAAACTGTCATTTAATTTTTTTTGATTTTACGCCTAGAAATTACATTTTGAAACGTTTGTTTAAAACCAGCTTTTAAAAACGATACTCAGACGGGGCAGCAGTCAAGTGGTTAAAGCGTCAGACTCAGACTCTTGGAGCTGTAGGATTGAATCCTCCCGGGCAATATTTTTAACGTAAAAAATTTTTTTTTATTTTTTAACTTTTTAATTGTAAAAAGTGTTCATTATTAAATACTTATATTTAACCCTGTGTACGTTTTTTGGGGTGGTTTTGAAGTGGAAAACCGATACATATTCCGAATACCCTGCAATGGGGAGGGGGAGTCGCAATCCCAGTTAGTTCCCTGGGGGGGGGGGGTCGTATCAGAACAAAGAAGTCAGATTCATCATCAGAGACGCCCGAAAACCCCCGAGTACATGTTTTTGGGCAAAATCGGCGAAATTTTTGCAACACTATCGTTCCACCTAAAATGAAAAAAATATAATTTATAAAACTAAAAAAAAGCTGAATAATACAAACTTTTTTTAGGGATTTTTCGGCGGAACGAGCGTGTGGTCATGTCCGGTCGTTGGAATCACGGGTTTTTCTCCATGACTGCTGTCGGTGCCAAAAACGTCGGCAAAATTCGCGTTGGCGGCGCCGAGCTTTTACGCACCAACGCTCCAGAGGACAATAATGCCGCGGCGGCGGCGGCGACTACGGGTGTCGCGCAGCGCCAACGCGACGTAAATTTAACGCCGCGCCGCGGCGAGAAGCTCGGAGAATTTCTACTAGGTTCCTGTTTGCTCCCTGGTCTTCGAGGCCCCAGCGAATTTTCGGTTTTTTCCGGAAACCGAAAACGCCGCAACGGAAGTGAAGGTCGGCCAGCGGCTGGGGGATCCGGCGCCCGCCGCGGAAGCCTCGTTTCACCTCCGCGATCTCACAGCGGCGGGATTGATAGTTCCGTTGGCCCTCCTGGCGGCGCATTTACTCCGGGATTGAGAGACGCGAAGGGAAATAACGCGAATTATCAAAGTTATATTGTCAATTAAAGAGTTCGCGCGAAATTCGGCTTAGTTTGATGGATTCGAATAAAAGACGTTTTTGGTCCACGTTCGGTTTTTTATAAGTTTTATCCTTGTAATTATGCTTGTTTAATGTTCTTCCAAGCAAAAGACTGTATACGACAGAGTTTTTCTATACGAAAAAGTTTTTTAACGCATGTGGGTGGTATTTTGTATTTCTGTGCCGGTTCACTTAACACGTTCATGCGTTAACCTCCAACTTGGGATTAAAGCGTTTAACACGATTTTGAAAGGAGTTATATAACAATGTTCTAAATATTTTGATTTTTCTAGGATTTAATTAAAATGTTTTCCAGGTGACAAACATTTGATATTAATATTAGAAGGTGTCTAGACAAGAAATTTCTGTATGAATTTATTTTTTTCTAAAATTTTTTTAAAAAAATTTTTTTTGAAATCTTGGCAACTAAATATTAGTTGTTATAATTAAATTATCCTAAATTTCACACATATCTTGAACGATGATTTTTATTTTTTTAAAATATTTTTTGTCGTTAGAAGGGTTTGGCGCGTATTACCTTTTATTAAATTTTTTACTATAACATATATTTTTTTATAAAAACAAGTGTATATTTTTTAATTTAATTACTGTTTTGTTTTGTTTTAAATTTCATTGTTTTCGGCTTACAGTATAGAGTTAATTAACAGCAAAAAATTGCTAAAACATTACGTAAATTAGTAAATACATCTTGTCATCATTTTACTTGCTTCAATTCAATCTAAAAAACGTCAGTTTTTTAGATTGAATAATAAATAAATTTTAATGAATTTAAATAAAATTAAAATTTTAGATCCTAATGTCTCGCTCCCTTAGTGGTACCAAGTTCCGCGGCAACACAGCGACAGAAAGTTCCACCACAGTTGAATCTTTATAATAAAAAAATCATAAAAACGTTTTAACCCCAGAGGTTGATATTTCATCTATTTAGCTTTACGAATTTGAATTTAAACGACTTTTCGTCTTCTAAACAGAAATTTCAATTACCCAATTCGAAAAAATCGTTTTCAGTTTACTGAACCAAAAAAATATTTTTTGTATTTTATTTTTTAGACACGAATTTCAGATCTGAAACGCTAACGGGTTAATGACACTCCTGGTTTATCTGTTACCTGAATCGTCCCATTTTTTAGTATTTAATATATCTCACTTTTATCTCACCTTTTATATTATTTAATATATATATCACTACACTCATTTATAAATTAAAGTAACATAATTTTAGCAAAAAATTGCGTCAGTTACAAAAAACAACAAGTTTTTTTTGCTAAAGTTCATTCATGTTTTTTTTGCTAAGTGTTTATATACAAAAAATGGGACGATTCAGGTAACAGATAAACCAGGAGTGTCATTAACCCGTTAGCGTTTCAGATCTGAAATTCGTGTCTAAAAAATAAAATACAAAAAAAGTATTTTTGGTTCAGAAATCTGAAACCATTTTTTCGAATCGGAATTTAAATTTTAAAAGTTTCTAAGCATGATAAAAGTCGTTTAAATTCAAATTCGTAAAGCTAAATAGATGAAATATCAACCTCTGGGGTTAAAACGTTTTTATGATTTTTTTATTATAAAGATTCAACTGTGGTGGAACTTTCTGTCGCTGTGTTGCCGCGGAACTTGGTACCACTAAGGGAGCGAGACATTAGGATCTAAAATTTTAATTTTATTTAAATTCATTAAAATTTATTTATTATTCAATCTAAAAAACTGACGTTTTTTAGATTGAATTGAAGCAAGTAAAATGATGACAAGATGTATTTACTAATTTACGTAATGTTTTAGCAATTTTTTGCTGTTAATTAAACTCAGACTGAAAATTAAAAACAATGAAATTTAAAACAAAACAAAACAGTAATTAAATTAAAAAATATACACTTGTTTTTATAAAAAAATATATGTTATAGTAAAAAATTTAATAAAAGGTAATACGCGCCAAACCCTTCTAACGACAAAAAATATTTTAAAAAAATAAAAATCATCGTTCAAGATATGTGTGAAATTTAGGATAATTTAATTATAACAACTAATATTTAGTTGCCAAGATTTCAAAAAAAATTTTTTTAAAAAAATTTTAAGAAAAAATAAATTCATACAGAAATTTTTTTCTTGTCTAGACACCTTCTAATATTAATATCAAATGTTTGTCACCTGGAAAACATTTTAATTAAATCCTAGAAAAATCAAAATATTTAGAACATTGTTATATAACTCCTTTCAAAATCGTGTTAAACGCTTTAATCCCAAGTTGGAGGTTAACGCATGAACGTGTTAAGTGAACCGGCACAGAAATACAAAATACCACCCACATGCGTTAAAAAACTTTTTCGTATAGAAAAACTCTGTCGTATACAGTCTTTTGCTTGGAAGAACATTAAACAAGGATATTAGTTAAACAAGGATAAAACTTATAAAAAACCGAACGTGGACCAAAAACGTCTTTTATTCGAATCCATCAAACTAAGCCGAATTTCGCGCGAACTCTTTAATTGACAATATAACTTTGATAATTCGCGTTATTTCCCTTCGCGTCTCTCAATCCCGGAGTAAATGCGCCGCCAGGAGGGCCAACGGAACTATCAATCCCGCCGCTGTGAGATCGCGGAGGTGAAACGAGGCTTCCGCGGCGGGCGCCGGATCCCCCAGCCGCTGGCCGACCTTCACTTCCGTTGCGGCGTTTTCGGTTTCCGGAAAAAACCGAAAATTCGCTGGGGCCTCGAAGACCAGGAGCAAACAGGAACCTAGTAGAAATTCTCCGAGCTTCTCGCCGCGGCGCGGCGTTAAATTTACGTCGCGTTGGCGCGGCGCGACACCCGTAGTCGCCGCCGCCGCCGCGGCATTATTGTCCTCTGGAGCGTTGGTGCGTAAAAGCTCGGCGCCGCCAACGCGAATTTTGCCGACGTTTTTGGCACCGACAGCAGTCATGGAGAAAAACCCGTGATTCCAACGACCGGACATGACCACACGCTCGTTCCGCCGAAAAATCCCTAAAAAAAGTTTGTATTATTCAGCTTTTTTTTAGTTTTATAAATTATATTTTTTTCATTTTAGGTGGAACGATAGTGTTGCAAAAATTTCGCCGATTTTGCCCAAAACATGTACTCGGGGGTTTTCGGGTGTCTTGATTATGAATCCGACCTCCGTTTTTTGATACGACCCCCCCCCCAGGGAACTAAATGGGATTGCGACTCCCCCTCCCCATTGCAGGGTATTCTGAATATGTATTGGTTTTACTTCAAAACCACCCCAAAAAACGTACACAGGGTTAAATATAGTATTTAATAATGAACACTTTTTACAATTAAAAAGTTAAAAATTAAAAAAAAATTTTTTACGTTAAAAATATTGCCCGGGAGGATTCAATCCTACAGCTCCAAGAGTCTGAGTCTGACGCTTTAACCACTCGACTGCTGCCCCGTCTGAGTATCGTTTTTAAAAGCTAGTTTTAAACAAACGTTTCAAAATGTAATTTCTTGGCGTCAAATCAAAAAAAAAAATTAAATGAAAGTTTAGTGATTTGATAGGATTTAGTTTGTTCCCAACTTTAAACACAGCCGTTGTACCATAATTCACAGCAAGTTCTTAAGTTTTACACCAAATCTTTACTATAATTTCTTTTTGTTATTTATTTCAAAAATTTTAGCAATAAAACGAAATTTTAAAAATTCAATGGTAGGGATTTCGCTAAATATTTTTGTGGACATTTACATTTGGTGTATCTAACTTTAGTTAAATTTTTATTACGTAATATTAACTCTGGTTTTGTTAAATTGGGAAAAACTGTGTTAAAATGCCTTTTTTCAACAAAAAATATCTCGGCGTGGAATGGTCCACGAAAAATGTTATGGATTCTAAACTGACCGGAAAAAAACATCCTTCCTTCCAGCGGCGCAGCTAGGGAGAAGCGGGGGGAGGATTCCCCCCTGAAATCCTGCAAAGCCGGATTTTTTCGTAAGGGGGGACCCTTACGTTTTTTAGAATTTCGGGAGAAAAATTTTTTTCTTTATATATTAATTTAGAAATAGTCCTGATGCTTTCTAAAAGCATAAAAATACCCAAAAAACTAAAAAAATTTCCCGCTTCGCGAAAAGTGTACATTATTAATTTAAATCAGTTTTTTAAGTTTGATTCGAGTGTACCATTCAATAATATAGGTAAGGCATATGCCCTTGCCTTAGATATTGAATGGCAATACTATAATACATGTTAAAACTCTTATATTATGAGATAAATAGGTTTAATTAAGGCTGTTTTAAACCCCTTAACAACGGTTTTTATAATAGTGGAATAGTCCGCCTCTCTCAACCCTCCCCCCCCCTTTTTCTTGGCGAAGCTTGTCATTTTTTGTAGGTTTCCTTTTTCACTTTTCAAATATTGTGTTATAAAAATTCAATACAAATCTTAGTGCATTCTAAAACCATATATTAGTCAATATAAAATTTTATATATCAGCTACGCGGGAAGGTCAGATCTATATACAGTAAAACTAAAATTAGCAGTAATATTAACTTCAACCATACTCAAGCGCAAAATTTAAGAATGTCTGGCAATATATTGTAGTTTTGATATATAAAATTTCATCAACAGGTTAATTTTGAAATTTAGACCAAATTGTTTAGAAATTAGGTAAAAAACCAAAAATATGTTCAAACGATCACTAGGGAACGATTTTTAAGCAATTTTTAGTACAAATTTTAAAAAAATTTTCGAAAAAAAAACAAGAACAACACAAAAGGAATCATTCCGCGTTTTATACTTCGCGTCTTTGCGCAACTCTCACTTAGCTATTGGGTAATCACACAAAACGATTAAAAATCATTGATTTTATATTCAAATTTACACTTTTATTACCATATTTAGTAATATTTTGGAACTGCGTTTAATAATGTTTCTCTGATATAGAAAGACTTTATTACTGTAATTTAGATTTGTATAACGGCCAAAACAGTGAACTCAAAGAAACAGAGAATCTACTCTAAAGGTCTATTCATACTTATGACAAAACGTCCTTTGGACAAAGTCCAAAGGACAAACCAAAACGTCCTTTGGACAAGCCAAAACGTCCTTTGGACTTTGTCCTTTGGACGAAGTATGAACGCTACTCAGAATTTGTCCTTTGGACTTTGTCCAAAGGACAAAATCCAAAGGGAAAAGTCCAAACGACAAGAAGTATGAATACGTTGTCCTTTGGACTTTTCCCTTTGGACTTTGTCCTTTGGACAAAGTCCTTTGGACTTTTCCCTTTGGACTTTGTCCTTTGGACAAAGTCCAAAGGACTTTTGTCCTTTGGACTTTGTCCAAAGGACGTTTTGTCATAAGTATGAATAGACCTTAAGATCTACTCTTTGGCTGCGCACTGAAACGCGCAATTGTGATCAATGTATTTGTAAATACTACTTGTTTTACGTAATAAAATTATTCTGATATTGTTTGTTTGGTGTTGAATATAATTTTGTGTTTTATCGAAAACTACTGTCGTTTTTCCATTAATTTTGATTTTAAAAACGTTAAAATTGCTGTTTATTGTCACAGCCCTTTTTGAGTTTTCTTGATCTCCAAAAAATTACAAATGATTTGTTTTATTTTTTTTTATTGTTGTTTTAGGAATGTTATATTTAGACGTAAAAATCTTAAAATTAAGATCTGAAAAACTAAAAAAAAACTAGTTTTGTTTAGAAAAGTGTTGCTATAATATTAGTTGATTGAACGAAAAAAATCGTAAAATTAACTTAGAAAAATCTCGTTAAATTGATAATTGCTCTTTACATATTAAACATATAGTTTTGTCTCGTGCGGCGGTTTTTATTTTATAATTAGGTTTACCACTAGTTTTGTGCGACTATTTATATAAATATATTCTACGGAAATAATCAAATCCTATTTGTAACTGAAGTCAAATTGTTTCAACCTTCATTTTTTTTGTTTTATGTTTATTAATAACAAAAATAATTGTTTTAAAACAAAAAAATAAGGTTTGGCCAATTTAATTCGACTCTTTTTAAAGTTTAAATATTTATTACGGGACGTTTCCTATGATTTTGTTCTAAATATAGCAAACTTGTGAGGATATTTTGTTGGAAATATTAGAAATTCTTCGCTATTGTTAAAACAAAATTACTTTGCAAAGAAAAAACTCCAAAGGCGCTGATGATTTCTATGGAATTAAGATGGCAGAAACTGCTTGTGTGTGCTCTGACTTTAAATCCTTAGTTTGAAGTGTGTAAAATTTTCTGCTAGAGATTTTAAGTTTTAGCAACACTTTATTTATTTTTTTTAAAGTGTGAAATCTGCACTTTCATTTACAAAACAAATTAAGGAAGGACAGAACTAAGGTAAGAAATGTTTTGTCTTTTAATTAAAACAATCTTATATTTGAAAAGTAACCATAAATCACTTTTTCTTCACCCTTAAAATGGTTAAATAAGAAAAAATATGGAAAAATGTTTGGCCTAAGAAAGACTTTTCTTCTCGCCATCGCGCTGAAACTAAAATAAAGGTAAAATTTGGACGTTAAAACTATTGTTTTAATTTTTAATTTATTATGCTTGTTAAGTATTATAAATTCTTGCTTCGTGTAAACCTATTCTATGCATCCTTTAACCAGAGTTTTATCGGAAAAATTTTATTGTAAGACGGGAGTTTCACTAATTTTTTATTAAGCCTTTAATAAATAAAAAAATCGTAAAAGTTACTAATTAAGTGAGCGGATCCTTTCCCGGTAAAAAATTCGTAGAAACTTACTAATTTCTACGTTATATTAACCAATCGCTTTTAAGAGAAAAGAAGTGTGTGGTTTAAACAAGCGATCGCATTTGTGAAGTAGTCCTTAAAAATATTGGAATGGAGCCAAGGTTTCGTTTGAAAAAAAACAGCCGATTTTTGTTTGCTTTATACTAGTTTTAATTATCGTCATAGCTATACTTGTCATTTCCCTTATTTGTTTTTTAATATACCTTAACAAATAAAACGTAGCAAAAACAAAAAAACCAATGACAAAATAAAATTGTATCACAATTAAAAATTTTTTCAGGCAAAACAAAATAACAGTCAGTCAAGGGCGGCGGTTATTTATACGGTCTGATTGATATGCTTTCAATCTGCCCAGTTATCATCATCAAAAGGAAAGGTAGATTCGAATCTTTGAAGTAATTGTGCGTTGCCCATCCAGTGAATGTTCTTGGCAAGCGACGCCAATCAAGATCTTTTCTGCCACGCCACAATCTACCACAACCGGGAAAAGTTTAAAAGCCATGGTGAAATTTGGAAACACGCCAAAATGGTCCGGTTTTTTTAGAACTTCTCCTGACTGCCACGGCTGATATCCGCCTCAACCGCTTTAAAGAGACCAAAGATGACCAGGCCAGGGGCAGGGAGGTCACCATCATCACTAAAGATTTTGGATTAGATAAGTTTTTATAGTCTATTCTTTTTTTATTAATTATAATTTCGTAAATTATAATTGTGTTTGGGGAGTTGCTTGAGATTCTTTTAGCAAAACATTTGAACCAGTAGGGTTTTTTTTGAAAATTTTGTGTTTGTGTTGCTGATTTGGGAGTCCGACAGCCTCTGAAAAACCTTCAGTATTTTGTGTTTTAAATGGAAGTTTTGCACTTCTTTCCAAAAAAGGTTTGACTTTATTTTTGTGCAACCACTGTGGGGATTTTTGAGGACTTAAATCGTGTTGTAACAACACATTTTAATTGTTTGTATGAAACAATAGTGTAAGGTACCCGCCAAAAAAGTAAAAATTTAGTGATTTTCCTTTCTTTAGGAATACACGGTGATTTTAACCATACTTTTTGCTGAGGGACAAAATGTCGGATTTCTGAGTTTTTGTTATATTGCGCTTCTTGTTTTTCCTGCGCTTTTAACAAATAAGTTGACGCTAAAACGCTAAACCTCTTATTTGAGATAACCCATATTGAAATTGGGCAAGACAATCTTCAGGATTTATTGGTGTAGTATCCGTGTTCCTAAACTGCTGATATTTGACATCAATAGGCAGTTTTGGAGAACGCCCATACAACATCATGAAGGGAGTTTGTCTAGTAGATTCCTGTTTAGTTGTATTATTTGCAAAGACAATTAATGGCAAAAAATATCCCAATTTTTATGATGATTTTTAGTAAAAATAGCAATGCGATTAGCTACAGTTTTATTAAGACGCTGGGTCAACCCATTTGTTTTGGGATTATATGGTGTTGTACAAAGCCTCTTTGTGCCTAATATTTTTTGAATTTTAGCAATAACATCACCCATAAAAGAAGTGTCACGGTCTGACAGAATTTTGGAAGGGCTACTGTGTTGGCAAAGAATCTGGTCAACCAGAGCTTGAACAACCATATCAGCCTTCTGATTTGGAGTAGCAATGGTAACAGCCCACTTGGTAAGGAAATAGGTAAAAACTAAAATGTGTTTATTACATCTATCAGTTGCCGTTAATGGTCCCATAAAATCCATAGAAATTCTATCAAACGGTTTAAGAGGAATGTACATCAAATTAATTCAAATTCAATTTTTTCAATTCGAATTGTTTATTCTAGTAAACACAACATATAACATCAATAGTATCACTTAAAATAAAATAATCATTTAGCATAATATAATCAAGTTACTTACTATGCGAGCCGATTGCGGCTGCAAATATGGACGACAAAAATATGGTTTGCCAGAAAAATGACTCAAAGGCTTAGTTTGCTAAGCACTAATTTGAGCCATCAATTAAACTTTTTTTGAAGGCAATATAATGAAGCAGCTGAAACTTGTTTTTTCGATAAGTTATTCTATTTAGATGTAACCCTATTACAAAAGGAAGATTTTCTTGCATTAACTCTACTTTTTTGAATTTTGACATTGTAAGAATGACCTCTTGTTGGAAAATAATTCATAGTAAACAAGTTTGTAGCATTTACGTTTGTTTTTCCATGAATAATTTTGTAGCATTCACAAAGATCACACTTGTCTCTTCGTTCTTTAAGTTTAGACAAATTCAAAATTTTTAGTCTATTGTCGTAATTTGTATCTGGCATGTGACATTGTCTAAACAATCTTCTTGTAGAATTTTTCTGAACGCGTTCTAGTATATCAATATCTTTTTAGAGATATGGGTTCCATACTACACTTGCGTACTCAAGCTGGGGCCTAACATATGTGGTGTAAGCGCGCAAAAAATTGGACAATGAATTAGAATGAAAGGTTCTGAAAATTAAAGCAAGTGTTTGTTGGGTTTTCTTGGGAATGATTTGGCAATCTTCTGAAAAATTTAAGTTTTCTGAAATATTCAATCCAAGATCTTTTATTAAATTGGTTTTTGAGAGAATTTTATTATCAATAGAGTAATTAAATTTAACGTGTCTGTTTTTTAAACCAATATGAAGAACTTTGCATTTGTGATCAGCTAATTGCAACTGCCACTGCTTTGACCAGTCTGAAATTCTATCCAAATCTTCCTGTAACTCTTATGATTTATCTCCATTATCAATCGGAGAAAAACTGGAAAAAACCTTGGCGTCGTCTGCAAAAAGCTTAATTTCTGAATATTTTACACAGTCAGTTAAATCATTAATATAAACAAGGGACAAAAACGGACCTAAAACGGAGCCTTGAGGAACTGAGCTACTTACAGGGTAAGATTTAGGCTCAGTGTTGTTGATTATTACTTTTAATAAAAGAGAAGGAAAGGTTAATATAGAGATGTATTTTAATGCATTATTATAAAATTTATGTAATAACTAAAAAATATTTTTTTGAAAAATTATACTTAAAAATAGAAATTAGACTCAGCAGAAAATTTTTTTTAAAATTTTAATTGTATTATAAGTTTTACACTTAGTACAAAATTATTTTTAACTTTAAAATTTTTAACAAATAACTGGCATAAATGGGTAAAGTAAGTAAATACAAAAACACCTTAAAAGGTGTAGAAAGCAGGTTAGAGGAAAACACCTAAGTAGGTGCAGAAGCAGGTAAGGTAAATGTTAGGTACAAGTAAATGTTTAGAGAATAATTGAAAAATAAACACCACAGAGGGTGTAGAAAGTAGGTTAAGTGAAAACACCTAAGAAGGTGTAGAAGCAGGTTAAGTAGAACAAAAAAGCTAGTATAGATGGATTAATTTTGATACCTTTAATAAGCAAAATAGGAGATAAAGATTGACACCTTGAATGGTGCAGAAAGCAGGTTAAGTAAAACACCTTTGGTTGGTGCAGAAGCAGGTTTAGTGTGTAAACCATAACTAGGTACAAAAAGCAAATTAACAAAGCATTTGTATGGTTATTTATTAGGTAAATTGATTTCTTATATAAGTTTTCTTATTTAAGGATTAATTAATAAATTTTAGTTTTGTTTTTAAAGATTTTTTGGCTTTTAATGAGTAAATAATGTAGGAGGCAATTTAGTGTTTCAATCTTGTTGGTTTTTAAGTAAGACGTATTTATATTAAATAAACATATATAAACAAAGTATTAGTATTCAGTGTTCTGATTTTATGTTAGTAACAATTAAACAACTACAATATTAGTTAGCTATTTGTTTTATTTATAAACACCAACTTTAAAAAATGTTACGGTTTTAATTAAGAGAACATTTTATAATTAAGCTAGCTAATATAATAACCTATTTCGTCGCTTTACTTTAACTAGAATAGGTTATTGGACAAGCCCGAGGAGAAGTGCGACTCATCAGCTAGTTCTTCTCGTCAAACTTTTACAAAACAAAAAATTGTAAATAATACAAACATGTACATTATTTGTTATTTTTAAAATACATATTTTGTGTTTAATTAAATAAATTACTAAAATTATGATAAAATATTTATGTTAGGTTATTATGAAATTTACTATACATGTAATGCTTGTTTAAATACATATTACGTTATATATTTTATATACAAATATTTTTAAGAAATAAAATTTTTTTGTTTTTGTTATAATAAACTTAAAGTTTTAATTAACCTAGATTATGTAAGAATGCGTGCTGTGTTTTAAGTCTCTTCCAGTTAAAAACGCTTTTATCCAATAAAGAAATCTCCCTGTAATGCCTAGTTTTTCCAATTTGTATAAAAGCTTTTCATGTGATACTGTATCAAAAGCCTTCGCAAAATCCAGATAAACCATGTCAATTATTTTTTTATTCTTAATAACTGTTGTCCACTGGTTTAAACTTTCTAGCAACTGTGTTATAGTTGAGCTTCTAGCCT
>JASAMX010004376.1:0-15711 GCA_030248175.1 Microlaimidae sp. YZB2_3 | reverse complement strand
TTATTGGAGTGTTGTTAATGTGGTTTGTGACTGTGTTTGTGTGGACTTGTTGTTTTAGTGTTTTATCTGTTTTGTTGTGTATGTCTGTTGGGATGTTTGTTGTGCAGTTTTGTTATTGAGGAAGGTTGTTTGCTTTTTGAGCCTGCTGGGTGCAGGTTCATGTGTTAAGTGGTTGAGTGGACTGTTTAGTGACTGCTACATGGCTGCCAATTCTGCTTGTTATGAGTGAAATTGAATGTGTGTTGCTAGTTGGAGGACTTTGGCCTTTGTGTGTATGATTATGTGTTTGTGTCTGTAGTGTGCTCTGTTGCGCCTCCGAAAGCAGTGTTTTGTATTGTTTGTAGTTTGTTGATTTGTGTTTGATGCTGTGGAACCCCAGACTGTGCTGGTGTACTCGATTATTGGTCGATTAATTCTCTTATGTGTATATTAGTGTTTCTTTTGGTTAACCCCAGATGTAGCTGTGAGTGCATTTATGATTTGGAGTGTTTTACCTGCTTTGTTGTGTGTTTGCTATGCGTGTGTTGAATGTAAGCTTGGGGTCAAATGTGAGCCCCAAGATTTTTGAGTTTTTGGTTGTGATCAGTGTTATGTTGTTTATTTGTAGTGTTATGAGGTTTATTTGTTGGTTATTCTACCTAATCCATAATATACCACAAATCCCTAATTTTTTTATACTCTTTATCTTTAAACCAACTTACTTTTAGTTTAGAAATCATTGTCTTTTCGGCTTCGTCAGAAACTGATTTCCCCAGAAGTAGCCTCTTAGCCAAATGTTGTTTGTAGTATCGCTCAAAAACGTCTTTTTCTTGCAAATAACGAAATAGAACCATAGATTTGTCTAACAAACTTTCAATTTCCGCTTCCGATAACTAAAACAGTTTTATTCCGCGTTAAAAAAATTTAGTAAGGTTTTAAGACAACTGTCAAACACATTTGTAAAAAAAAATAATTGAGTAAAATTATTTATTGAAAAACCAAAATTAAGAACGAAAATAAGATAATACGACCAATTTACAAAAAACCCTATCTATAAAAAATTTTTGTACCGTTTGGGGTTTTGTAATAACCCCCGTTTTTATTAGTGGCCGCTCTTGCTCCCACTCCCATTAAAAACTTAAAAGTAATAAATCGTATTGTCTTTATTTTTTGACAATTTTATAGTTATGTGTGTGTCCTTTGATACACGACGCCTATTAAAATGTCCAGAAAATCATGTTAAAAAAATATTGAACGCTAGGCAAGGACAAGAAAAATTCCCAGAAATCATTACCAAAGCATCGGCTATGCCAAGAATGCATAAGAGTAGAAAATGTATGACTTTGTGTTAAACAATATTGGTCTTTATTGTGTTATTTATATGTTAAGCAATCCACATGTAAGTGTTTTATCATGTAGAAATAAAACTTCCCAAAACACAAAACTCCCAAATGAAATTTTTCTGCATAATACATTGTCGAATAATTCGAATTAGTCAATATAGTCAAGTCAAGTCACGTTTTAACATATAAAATCATTTATACGTTCGATGCAACAAAAAAAATTACAATATTGGACAATATTAATTGGAAAAAAACCTCATTTGAATATCTTACAGTTATATTTACAGCTTTTTTGCAGCTTTAAGTTTGCAAGTAAAAAATTGTAAACGCAAAATGCATACATGAAATTTTTCTACATATAATACTGTCGAATAATTTTAATTATTCAAAATATTTGATGTTTTAACATGTAAAATAATTTATACGTTGGATTCAAAAAAAAAAAACAAACAAAAAACCGTTGAATATTTGACAATACTACGTGGAAAAAACATCTGAGTTTTAGGTTCGCAGTTTTTTGTTTTCAAATTCACGGTTAACATGTAGAATAATCTACAGTATTACGTAGAAAAATTATTCCATGTATGTAAATGTATGTAAATTATTCCACAAACTGTAGATTAATCCACAGGTCTTAGTTAATTTTTTACATAAAAATCTTAGTTAATTTTTCCTCAGTTACAACCGTGAAACGTTCGTGCGACCTATGTCATACGTTTGATAAAATTAGGTCATACCTAATTTTTTGCGCGAGTGGTGCCCAGTGAGCGAACAAATTGAAATGGTTAAAGCGGTACGGTGGCAATATGCAGATTTTTGTCACGTATAGAGTGTATTACGTAGGATATTTCATGTTGCAAAATTTGCATATTGTTACCTGGGCACTCACTGGGCACTATTCGCGCACAAAAAATTATGTATTGTATTTTTTCTGTTGAACTATTTTAAACTTCCTTACTTTAATGCAAAAATTAAAAATGTTTTAACTGTGTTTTTTTAACTATTTGTGTTAAATTTAATACATTTGCGTTTTTATAATGACGGAAGTAAAACCTAGGTCATGCGAAGAGTTCACCGCGGTAAGGTTTACGTACGACATTTGTCATACGAAAATACGACCATCGTGAGACGAAACTTTTACCTTTGTTGTACGAAGGTTTCGCGGTTGTAGCGGGGAAAAGGCCTTCACGGGAACGGCTTAACACACACTCGCACATTCTCTACTTTTATGAAATCTAGGCTATGCCAACACCTCTACTACATTTTCCGTTTTGAAAAAATAAAAAAATGAGCCTTCCCTTTAAAATATTGAACAGGTCTGTATATACGTACTATGAATATCACATACGATCTAAATACACGTACACTGAATATCATACCAAAAATAAAACAATAATGTTAATTAATAGGGTAATATAAAATCAACATACTTACCCCTTTAAGACCTTTTTTCAATTTGTCGTCCACATACAACGACAAATACTCCGGAGATTTGTGATTTAGATTTAGAAAATATTCGAAATCACCTTAAAAAACAAAACATTTTAAAATACATTATATTTTAAACGACACATATCGTCAATTAAAATCATCAATTGTTTCGCTGTTTTTCTTTAAATTTCTACTAAACTTAAAGGCTGCTAAAGGCGTCTAATCTCAAATACAACCAAAGTTCTTTGTAAAATCTGTAAACAGATTATTATTATTAATCCAAAATAATGATCCAATTAGGTATTTGTTTAGTTTTTACAAAGGATAAGCAGATTGGTTTTTGGTTGTGTAATAATAATTCATATCATTTTTCATTCAAAAATATTGCATTTTAAAAAATCTACAATTTTTGCTTTTAACTACATTTACCAAAATAAATATCTTAGATATGACTTCCACTTGGTAAAAAATAGACAATAAACTTTTATCGATCAAATGTTTTACAACTAAATTTCCCAGCTGTTTTTAGTATAGGTAAATAAGTAGGGACTAATTAAAATATTTATTTTTTATCGATTTACACTAATATAATAGTTTATAGTCTAATTTTCATCAATTTAGCTTTGTCATAAATTAATAGTACATTAACTTACTTTGGATAACTTGCTTGAAAAGGCGGTCATTCTCGAACGCGTCACACAAAAAATGATCAAATCTGTCTTTTAATTCCAAAAGCGCCTGAAACAAACTAGGGACTTGTTTATAACATGGACAAGCATTGTTTTTGATAAAATTTTACGACCAAAAGGCCAGGACTTGCAATCCGAAAAAAGGTTTCTAGGAGTGTTTTTTCAAAAAAAGCCTTCTAATCTGCGATTAAAGCTAAAGGTTCTGCCTGCAGTTTACACCAGTTTTTTGTGGGCTGTCAATGATTTAATTGATAGTTTTTTAATGGTTTTGTAATATAATTTTGTATTTCTCTATTTAGCAAGAAAATAGTTTCTAAAACAACAAAATTTAATACCAAAAGATATAAAAATGTTTCTATTTGAAAATTATAAGAATATCAAACCTGTATATATAACACTGGATTGCTTCGTTGCCCGCTAGATGACTCTGTTGCTCCATCTTCCGCAAGCTCTTGAACTAAAGCCCTGCCCTTTTCTCGGAGATATTGCGACAAACACCCTGTCATAGTTTTTAAACCATCCGGTACTCGTTTTAACAGACGATACATGCAGTTTAAATCTAAATTAAATTCACATTTATTTAGCTAAATAATAAATTTCCCGTTACATATTCTTTATGCCAAAACAATATAATTATCATAGAGCTGACATATAAGCGTATTTTAAAATAGACCTGGATGGAAATGTGAATTGGGAAAACACCCTTGAACACTGTTTTTTGAAATTGCGCGAAAATTTAAGTAAAAACTTACTACGAAATGTGACATTTTCTTCTCATCTAAATATTAGCACCAGCAATAATATTTAAATTAGAAGAAAACATCAAGGTCAACAGCTTTATAAACCTTGGACCTCTGGGAACGACCAATAAATGTAGCATGTATTGGGGACACTTTGTCCTAGCAATAAAAAGAGAAACATAGCATCAGCAAATTTTGACAAGAATATCATTTCATAATCATAACATAAATCCCTTATTCAACTGCACAAACAACCCGATGGACCTAAAACTCGAGGATCTCTTGTCGCATTACTACGGTCCATAACGGTTTCCAAATTCTTTCGTTTAGTTTACTGATGAAAAAGAGAAAACATTAATAACGACAAAGACTATCATTTTATTTACTATTTTTTATGGTTCTGAGCTTACCTCTAATTTTATCACTGTTAAGCATATGGACAACGCCCGAATTTTCCATTTCCACTATAGTTTGCATGTGAGCAGCAATGAGTTCCGTTTCCAGCACCTAAAAGTTTTAACTTTAGAACGACAAAAAAATTATTTTTATTATTACTTTAACTTTTTAAAAAATCCAGCCCAAAATTTAATTTCTACTAAAGTGTCATGATATTTAGTATTTAAAAGAGTATTGATTTTTATTCTGAATTTTTCAGTTGACAGTTTTTTTACATATCAAAAGGCTACGTATTGTTATTGTAATAAAGTAATCCAGACAAAAGTGTTATAAAATCTATAACTTACTGCTGGTGTTTTTCAACGTTAAAATACAAAATTCATTATGAAATTGGTAACAAAACGATATAATATTTTAGAACTATGTTAAAACAAGTATAGATACTTCAGAACTACGTTAACACAATGTAAGTAATATGTAGCTAAAATGGGGACACTTTTACCTGTTATCCGGGGTATGTCATTTTTACTGACATTTTAAAAATTTTTCCGCTACATTCAAAGTACATTATCTTCACGGATTTTAAAAACGGAGGGCTAACGTTCCACTAATAGGTGGGCATCCTCCTGAATTTGGAAGTTACACCGCATCCCCACATTTAGGTGGGATATACCAAAATTATTCGATTATAGGAAAAGGGTATCAGGAGTACCCCCCAATTCAAGGACAGGGGTGTCGACAGTTTTGCTATTTATAAGGAAGGGGGTATAGTATAATTAATCATACATGGACAAGTTGGTCCGTAGTTGAGAGTTAAACCCTGATTTAGGGGGGTTAAAACCCAAGAAACGCATTTTACCCACATCGTTTTTTTCTAGAGTGCATTTTACCCATATAGTTTTTCGATTTAAAAAAAAAGATAAAAAAACGCTGATTTTAGGTCAAAAAGCCCTTTTTATTGCATTTTTGAACTTTTATTGCTTAAAACTTAAGTTTAGGGCCAGTTCGAAATCATTTTAAAGACATTTTTCTTCATTTTTCCAAAATTTTGGGAGTTTATTCTTTTCTCCCCCCCCCCTAATCGGGGGAGTTGACCGCCTATCTTAGAATTCTGGGCGGGGTTCCCCCCCCCCACACTCCCCGTGCCAATGTTTGTGTAAAAACCTCCCAACCATAGGTGTTTTTTAAGGGAGACAGAAGGGTCCACCCCACCCCCCTAGAGCCAAAATTTCGGACCCCCTCCCTAGAAAAAATCCCCCTCCCCTCTTCCCACCCAAAAGCTCAAGAGCGGTCCGGCCTGACCGCCCCTAGCGAGGCTGACCCCCCCCCCCCCCCGATGAATTTGAAAGTATAATTTTTATTTAGTGTCAAAAACACGATTTTTTAGTTAAAAACAGTATTTAAATAAACTTGTTAGGCCTAAATAGGCTGGTTTAGTATATAAAATTGAATATTAGACCTAAAAACACTTAAATTATTGACTTAAAAACACTTTGTTAAAAAATCGGACTGCTGACCTAACCCCCTTATATTTGAAATTTCGCACCCGGGGTCGACCCACCCTAAAAAGCATAGGGGTTCGGACCCCCCTGGGCCCCCTATAAAAATTTTCGCTCTCCACCCGAGGTTGGAACCCCCTAGCGAACCTAACCAAAAACATCTATGCTCCCAACCGCACCGCCTATTACTGCCCACCTGTGGATACAGCTTCAACTAACAAATTTCAATTTTAAAATTCATAAAAGTTGGGCTTTCGCAAAAAGCAGCTTTAAATTATGTTACACTGCATTAGCTTAAAATGCTTAATTACTTATTTTCTTACGAAAAAATCGCGTTTGCAAAAAAGCTAGCCTAAAATTATAGACAAACATCAGAAGAACGGTATTTATTTAAAAATTTCAGGGAATATTTTGGAAGCAAAAAAGTGAGACTCACTCAGTGAGAAAAAAAAGCATTCTTAAATTTTAAGGGTAGAAAATGGAACCCACCTTCCCCAATTTTAAACTCTGGTAACCTACCTTTACTATTTTTCCTTCGGTGCTGCTATCCAAATAGTGCTTGGCTCTTTCTGATTCCTCTTGAATTCTTTGCTCCACTTTATTTACATAAACACTGGCAGAGTTTTCAGCCAAAAACTTCTGACTCTCTGCCTAAACACCGGTTTAACATTTTTATAGGAAATTACCAGTAAGTACGCACAAAAGAAGGTATATTTTAAGCAATAGTGTTCTTTCTGCCAAGAAAGGACGTAGCTGCTGAAGGTTACGGAAATTTTTTAGTCACCAGGGAGGGACTACAATATTCTTATTTTTTGACGGTTTTAAACTGAAAACGACAAAAAAACCTATCTAAAATATGGTACTAAAATGAGTAAAAAGATCCAAGGGTTATTAATAATGGATGTAATATCTACTAACACCTAGTATATATGCTTTTTGCATATATACGAAATGTCTCTAGCATGTATGCTTTTGCATACATGTGAAATGTCTCTTTAGCGTATATGCTTTATGCATATACGTGAAATGTCTTCTTTAGCTGGTATGCTTACACATACATGTGTAAAGTACCTTAGCATATAAATTTACACATACATAAAAAAGTCTCTTAGCACATATACAACAAGCATTATATCTATTTTTAAAAAAACTTAAGACAGAAAAGCTCAATGCATACTCATTAACAGTTTCTATTTAATCATACATAAATTCATTATTCATATATTTTGCATCAATTTCAAAAATGTTTATAGGCTTAACTAAATATAATTTATAGCTTTGTTTTTTAATAATTTGGTAATCTCATCTTGTTAATTTTTTATTACTTTTCCTCACACAAACTCCTTCTTTATATTACCTATACAAATTTTTTTAAAAATATTGTAGGATAAAATCCCAGCATATCCTTGGCTATTTGTACATTATAATCGATCAGGTAGAAACTTGGAATTTCCAGGAGTAAATTCGAACACATAAATAAACTATTTTTGAAATTTGGTGCTACTGAGAACCACATCCTTGTTTTTAAAACTTTATGAAATTATTATAATTTTTTTAAAATATACTACGAAACACTGTTTGTTGATAAAACTTTGAATTGCATTTAAAATGAATCTAAAATAATTTAAAGTTGAAAATTAGAAGTTACCTTTATTTTTCTAAAAGTCAAAAAAAAACTTCAAGACATTTATAAAAATCAAAAAAGCCTAAATAGGCTTTTTTGACCTTTTAAACTGTAACTTTAAGATAGTTTTTACTATGGGCGAATTTATATGAGCATGGAATATATACTTACATTAAAAATTCCTTTACCTTATAAAAGTCCGCAGACTGTTGTAAAAAAGGGTTTTCAAAATCTTCTTCGTAAACGGATCGAGAATCTACACCAAGAGCCATTAACATTTGACAAGCGTTTTTAATGCCTAACCTAAAAAACTGTTTTTATTTATACCTTGTGTGTAACTAGTTTTATAGGTTAATAGTTACTTAAAGTTTATAGGTACTTTGGTACATCCCCTTCTGAAATTTGACTGGGATTTCAGTATTAAAAACACTATAAATTGTGTATTTAGGGGATACACTCCCTGAATTGGCCAGAAGTGGGAAAGGGGTTGGAGTGGTTATATTCCTACAAAAATGGCGAAACTGCCGAGATCCTCTTCTTTAAAATTTGGGAGGTGGTTTCTGCTAAAAAAGAGTTAAAGGATGGGGTTTTGATTTGAGGGTACACCTAAAATCCTGAAAGCTGTCGACCTATGGGTATACCCAGAAAAATATATTCACTTATCACTGTGTTTTTTTCTACCCCAATTTTTAAAAATCTTGGATTAATTTCTCACTCAAAAATTAAAGGGGTCATCTTTTTATTTTTCATATTACATTGTGTTCCTTTATTTATTGTGGAATTTTAATTAAATTAACTGGACAATAATATAAAAATATTGTTTCTCATAAATTGGTGCAGTTGAAAATTGGGTGACGTGCAAAATCACCATAACAGTTGTGTCAAATCCTTATTGTGACACATACGCCGTATGTGTCTCTTCCAGGAAAAATCAAAATACAAATTTTAATAATTTTTTAATAAATCTGGCTGCTTAAAGTTTTCAGGGCCTGGTTATTTTCGCTTCTATTTGGGTCGTCACACCAGGAACAAAGTTATCATAAACCAGTGTTATTTCCCCATGGCATTTAATCATAAAAACATTTTTTACTTTTTTCCTATACCGAAGTAAAGCCCTAAAGCTAAATTTTATTATGACAAACTTTATTTTTTTTCTGAGTGTAAGTCTAAAATTTGAAGGAAATATTGCAAACAAAAAACAAACGCAGTATATTTATGGAGGATTAACACACACTTTTATGGTAATTTTGTAATGCTTATGGAGAATTTGGCCTTGGGTGAATTTGTTTATGGGGTTTTGTTACTGACCCAAAAAATTTTACATATAAGGGGAAGTAGAAAATAGAACCCCAAAAATTGTAGCTTTTTAATTAACGATTACGTTTTTCTAATTTTAAGCTTTGTAAGAAACGGTTGCTATTAAGTTTAAAAAAATTGACACTGGCATTATGCGTATCATGTTTCCTCGATGCATTCAAGAAAGAATAGCATTGGGGTATGTGCAGGTTATAATTATTATCCCCCTTGTAAAATTTCTGGTGTACAAAAAAAACTTAATAAAAAACAAACAACTAAAAAAAATGTGGGAGAAAAAGAAAGACCCAGAAATACTAATAAAATAAAACTTAAATTATAGACCGAGATAAATAAGCGTATTAAAGAAAAATAATGAAAGATTAAAATAATGGTAATTTAAAGTTAAAGATTATTTTAAAAATGCGTTTCGCCCCTAATTTCAGACATATTTTTAACCCCCAATCATCCACCTCTTGTTAAAAAACTAGAGGTCGTTTCCTAACAAGCACTGGATATAATGTATTTTTCTACAAATAAACGCCGGATGACCAGTTCTTCGCCGAATGACCTGCAGTCATAGATGAACAAGGGGGGTGGGATGGGGTCCACCCCCCCAGCATCGAGAAAAAGGTGGGATGAGGTCCACCCACTAGTTTTGGGGGGCCCCTCTAGAAAAAATCCAGGCCCCCCTCCCCCTTCCATCTGACCCCCCATCCCCTTTCGGGAAAATTTTAAGTACATTTTTACACTAAATTTTTTTTCCCAAAAACGTGGATTTTTAACACAAATTCATGTTTTTACATCTTTTCTATGTTAGAATGTCGCTTTTTATTCAATAAAATGTAATATTATCTTATAAAAAAACTATTATTAAACCTTTAATGGTTAAAAACTATTTTGCTTTGGACATTGGACCCCACCTGACCCCCTCTAGGTTTCAAAATCTTTCACCCCGGGTATACCCTCCCTGAAAAGCCAGAGGGTTTGACCCCCCTAGATTTTGACATGTCATTTGCCCTGGGTAAACACCCTCCTAGCTTTTTCACCGTGTTCATCCATGACCGCAGTTCCACCCCCTGTCGAAAAATCCCGGCTATGGCCATGCCAATAAGCATAGTAAACTCGTAATTGTGTTTATCTTTTTTATGTTCAGTATTATTGCTGGAAATAACTCACCTGTCAATAACTTCGCCGGCTCTTTCTTTCGCGATCATATCCAGTTGTTGTGACTTGAGGTGTTCGCGGATTCCGCCGTACCTTATCACTTCGTCTCGAAAAATCAACAGTCCCAAGTTGTACACGGGATCTACACTCTGTTGCTGGACATACACGCGGTCCTAAATCAAAACATACAAGATAAATCCGGAATGATCGTACATGATAGACCTGAAAAATTTTCTCAAGGGAAGAAGGGGAGCTGGTCAGATTTTAAATTTTAAAAAGGGGTTTAGAGTAATATATTTTAAAAGTTTGTCGGAGGAGGATCCTAGATTTTTTAAAGGGAGGCTCTTAAATTTCGAAGTTTAAATGATTGACTCCACTCCATGCGTTTCTTCTCCCCTTGTTCATTTGATTATTAGCCGTATCCAAGATTTTGCGAGAAGGTGGGTGAATTGAAAATAGTTCCGTTAAAAATGCATTTCATTTGATTATTATTCATTTGATTATTGGCCATATCCAAGATTTTGCGACAAGGTGGGGAAATTCTATCGTTCCGTTAAAATGCTTTTTTTTAGCATTCAGAGCCTATTCAGTAAGCATACTCTCCAGTGCTCGTTAAAAAATGACAGAGAAAACGTTCTCTTTGAAAATGGATACGGTCATGGTCAAAAGTTTTAAGTTTACTGGTAAGGGAAAAACATTTAATGCTTTTGCGAGAGTATATTTTATACATGAGCATAGGGGAAGGGGAGTAGGGTGGGGTTCAAACCCCCTAGACTCGAAATTTCGGATCCCCCCATCCCCTAGAAAAAAATCTAGGGGCTCCCTCCCCCCAAAATTTTTAAATTTTGACACCCCACCCCCCCCCCCTCTGGAAATCTAAATTGACCCCCTCTCCTCCCCTTCCGAGCCAAATTTTGGGGCTGAATTTAGGTCAAAATTTACTGTCCCAAACACGGTTTTGTAGTAAAAAACAGTACTTTTATACTCTTTTCAGACCTGTGCACGGTCTGGAAATGCCCCGGTGTATTGGAGGAATCCCCCCGCTAAAAAATGAAAAAGTACCCTAAAATTATGGCGCCATATTTGACCTTTATTTACGCCATCATCGCGAATTCTTTTGCAGTTTTTAGAATATTTCAAAGCATATTAAGCCATTTTTGACCTATTTTTACCCTATTTTCGCTTTTTTTGTCCCTGTTTTCCCTTTTCTCTTTTTTCTCTTTCTCCCCCCCCCCGCCCGCCCTCCCCCGTTTTATTGCCCCCCGCCGTTTCAAAAAAGTTGCCCCCCGTGCCCCTTCAATAAAACCCGGGGGGCAGTGCACAGGACTGTTCTTTTTATACATAAATAGCCTATTTTAGTATAGAAAATTCTATATTAGAGCTAAAAAACTTGAATGATTTAATGTGAGTAAGTTTGAAAAACGAAAAAAAAGATTTCGACAATAGCCGACACCCCCCTCAAATTTTGGGGTACCCCGGACACCTCCCCTAAAATTTAGGGGGTGGGGTCCCTTCCCACTACTAAAAACGCTAAAAATGGGGTATACCCTCTCCCAAAATCCGTGAGGCTGCCCACTTATGGTACGGACCCCCTCTTAGCTTTCAAAGGGCCATTTACCCAGGGTAGCCACCCTCCCTAGCTTGCCTGTCCCTGCTCATGTATGAGTACATTGTGGATTTGTGCGTTTTTATTAAATTCCCACAAATAATATTAATAGCACTCAACTAACAGTGCTGCTGATTTTACACTAGAAAAAAAACCCAAAAAACTCCTAACTTTGCACTACTGGAAGCGAAACCACAAGTTTTATTAATAAATTTAAATAATTTGTTTTTTTATTCTTCGTTAGACATGCATGCTTCAATGATCCCAAAGTAAAGTCCCAAAGATTTAAATCCTCTACTTTAATTATAGCAAATATTTACTCACCATGTACATAAGGATGTCTCGTATCATCACCATTGCTGTAGTGTGATCGTGCCAAGCGGAATTCAATGTTTGCAAAAAATTTCCATAAAGAGAGTCCATTACTTCAAACCTAACCTAAAACAAAAATAAATTAATGTTTTTTTGTTAAAAATTGTTTTAAAATAGATTTTAGAATCAGGATTATAACTTTAGTCTTTGAAACTTAATAAGTAAATGCTGATAAAAAGACCGATCCCACTAACTAAACCCAAAACAATTGATCTTTTTAAAGGCATATTTACATTCAGAGACGTACGTAGAGTTTCATTTTGGGGGGGGGGGCGGATTGTAGTATAAAAAAAATTTCGGTGGGGCTCCGCCTCCCCCCCCCCCTGAAATTTTTGGGAGGGGGGGGCAGAGCCCCTTAATTTTTGAAAACGTTAAAAAAGCAAGGATAAACGTAGATAAAGCTGTATAATACACTGTTTTTGGTCTAATAACGTATTATCTAATGTTTTGGCGGGAAAACATATTTTTTTAGTTAATAATTAAATTGACACACATTGTCAGAGCCTGGATTTCACAAAAAAAAAGAATTTAGAGACCTTTCAAACCCATTGGCTACACCGACACTGTAAACCAAAGCACATGAGCAGCATCTCGACTCCATGTTTTTTAGGGTACCTACCTATATGAAAAAAATCCGAGCCAATGCTATGGGCGGCTGGAAAATTTAGGAGGGGGGAGGTACATGAATCAACCAATTATGATTGTTTGTTTTGGTTTCTATGCAGTACTTATTACTTAATAAAAATATTGTACTATGAAATAACATTAGCATTAGGCAAGATAAATAGCGAGATATATGTATGTATACTATAAAAAGTGACCGCTGAGCAAAGCGAAGCGGAAAAATTTTTTGGTTTTTGGTGGTCAATTGGGGTACTAAAATTATTTTATCGTTTGGGATTAGCGAGGCGCTAGAAAATATTGAATTTTTAGCCTCTGAAAACCCCCAAATTTTACTATCTGGTAATCATTTCGGGCCCGCCCAACCACTATCCTTATTTTCCCCCTGTCCGACCGTTTCGGGGGGGGAGGGGCGGCAACCCCCGCCCCCTCCCCTGGTTACGTCCCTGTTTACACCGGAATGCCAGCGCTAAAGCTTCTGGACAATGTGCACCTCTGATTTCTACGTTTGCTACGGACCTCCTTCTGTATTGTTTCAGCAAGGGTCAAATTTTAGAAGTTTTTATTAGAGACGTCATTTTTTTCATCAAACCTTACTTTGCTCATCCTTGATTGTAGTTCCCCCTATTTTATAGCAGTGCGATTACAAAACAATGAGGTCATTAAGCTTAAACAATGACGTTTTTAAACTTACTATTTTGCACATCGTTTTCGCTTACAATTACACTAATCTTATGACATTATAACTCAAAGACGTTTTAATGTTAAGCATAAACAATTGTTTAATTTCGACACCCATTTTCAATTTTGTTGGTGATTTCCGTAAACTTATTAAGTTAACTATTTTTTTTGAGTTGGCATGGCATGACTATAAGTGCTATGGACGTAGCCAGAGGGGTCTAGGTGTTCTAGACCCTCTCCCTTTTCGGTCGGCAAAGGGAAAAATTTGGGGGTCTAGATGGGCCATTTTTCAAAAAATTTTCTCGCGCTTTGCTCCGCTCAGCGCTCGATTAATTAATTTCTATTTCCAAATTTTGTTACTTTGTTTTGTAATTTTGCTATGACCACGCTGGACCGGACCTACCCCATTCCTACTGTTGTTTTAATTGCTCTGCACTTCCAAATTTGTGTTTTTTTTGTTTTGAAATCTTGATACGACCACGCTGGACCCCCTTTAGATTATTATGTAGTAAGATTAAAAATTTAAAGGTTAGAAGAAGTAATTTAAAAATCATTTTCTCGCACTTTGTATTGCTCAGTTGTAATTCAATTAACTAATTTTTCAGTTGTTAATATTTTGAAAATCGAAAATATTAAGGTGTCAAAATTGTTGGTAAACATTTTTTTCTTTGTTTTGTGCACTTATTTTTATTGATTAGGTAATAGAAAAATAATGAAACATGTGCCATAAATAAGTAATAAACACTCCGAGCGAAGCGCTGAAAAATTTTTAGGCCTTTTATAACGTTTAGGGTAGGAACCTCCCCCCTTTCCAAAATTTTGTTCAGGTTTTTGGACCCCCCCCCCTCTTTCTGAAATCCTGGCTACGCCCATGGGCGGTGCCAAAAAGAGGGGAAGGACACCTCTCAAATTCCGAAACTTTTAACGCTTTGCAATGGCTTTATCCCTCGACGTAGCACGTTGTGGTGCCTTTGTGAGACCATAGATGAACAAGGGGGTAGGGTGAGTTCCACCTCCCCTAGCCTCGAAATTTTGTCCCCCCCCCCTCCTCTTTAAAAAAAACCAAGGGCCCCCCCCCCCCCCCCCCCCTCAAATTTTTTACCCCTGACCCCCCTCTCAGATTTTGAATCCTGACCTTGGGGCCCCCCCCCTCCCCTCCAAATTTTCGAATTTTTTACCCCTGACCCCCCTCTAGATTTTGAAATCTGACCCCCCCCTCCCCTCACCAGAAAATTTTAAGTACTTTTTTTAGACTAAATTTTCTTCCAAAAACGTGAATTTTTTACAAAAATTCATATTTTTACACCCTTTTTATACCTAAATATCGCTTTTTATTCAATAAAATGTAGTATTATCTTATAAAAAAACTATTATTAAACATTTATCGGTTTAAAACTATTTTGTTTCGGAAATCGGAACCTACCTGACCCCCCTCAAGGTTTTAAAATCTTCCACCCCGGGTCGACCCCCTCCTAGAAAACTAGGGGGGTTCGATCCCCCTAGGACCCCCCTTCTAGATTTTGAAATGTCATTTACTCGGGGTAAACACCCCCCTAGCTTTTTGACCGTGTTCATCTATGTTTGAGACACGTATTTTTACTATAGTCTAGCTAGACCTCCTAATAAAATTCTGACCGCGACACTGTGTGTTTGGGATATCCCTTACTTTAAAAAGGGATGTCTGCGTTTTCGGGACTAATGAGGGGTACAAATTTTTCAACGTGTATCCTCCAGCACAGTTAAAAATGAAAATTTTGTCGTGCAGTGAAATTTAAACAAATTTCGCTTTTTTCATTGTGCCTTTCTAAATCTCGAAATGATACTTTTATGTATTTTCATCGTTTACCTTGGAACGCAAGTGTTCAGTGACAACATCTCGAAGACCGGTGTATAGCTTATCACCGTGTTTGTGCAAAACCATTGTGTATGCGTTTCTGTACAGTTCTTCAAAGCTAAGACCTGAGTTATTTTTCTTTTGTATTTCCTGAATAGCGCTTTTTAAAAGATCCCAAATATGTTGTACGTACTTTTCGTCCATTAAGGCCTAGAATAACAGTATATAAAGCAAAATTACAAAGCATCATAACGTACCAAAATTATTTGTTTTTTCAAACTATAAACTGAAATCATAAACTGAACAAGGGGGATCAAAGTGAGGTCCGGTGCGCGATTCATTCCCCTCTCCCTAATCCTAATCCCTAAACCCTCCCTAAGCCTCAAAATTTTGGGGGCTTACCTTTAAAAAAATGGTTCCTCTCCATACAGCAATA
>JASAMX010004373.1:0-14891 GCA_030248175.1 Microlaimidae sp. YZB2_3 | reverse complement strand
TGCACTACAGCTTTCTCGTGCTTTTTGCTTGCTTTTAATCATACATGGGCAAGTTGGTCCGGAGTGGGGGCGGTTAAACCCCAAATTAGGGGGGATTAAAATCCGAGAAACGCAAAATACCCATATCGTTTTTTTTCTGGAGTGCATTTTACCCATATCGTTTTTCGATTTTGAAGGAAAAATAGGTAAAAAACGTAAATTTTAGGTCAAAAAGCCCTTTTTATACCATTTTTGAGCTTTTTATTGCTTAAAACATTCATTTTAACCTCAAAACTTAAGTTTGGGGGCAGTTAGAAGTCATTTTAAAGACATTTTTTTCTTCATTTTTCCAAAATTGGGGGGGGGGTTTAACTTTCCCCCCCCCCCCACTTATGAGTGGGGGGGGGGGGGTTAAACCCCCCCTTCTTAGAATTAGGGGGGGGGGTAACCCCCCCCCCAACCTCCCCCCCGTGCCCATGTATGCTTTTAACGTTTTTTTGCTGAGTTAGGTACCTCTGCTCCACGTACCTTTGCTCCAAATAATAAACTATGATAAATGTTTAAAAAAATTACTATAACATTTATATTTTTCAAAATCCTGTCAAAATATACAATCTGAAAGCTCGTCCAAAAAAACATATAATTTACATCAATTCAATTCACATTGACGTAATTATTTAATTTCAATTGCCGATTTTTTTCTGATGTATATTTATACTACTTTATTAGACAAATAAATCAAAAAATCGCCGTTTATTTATGTAAATTTTTGGTTTTATTAAAAAATGTGAACTATACAGCTTTCCAGTGAAAAAAAGAGTTAACTAACTCATAGAAGATAAGAAGTTCCAAGTTTCATCTCAACGTAAACATTTAAAAAGCAAACTGTTTAATATTAAAACGCTAAAAACATACCAATATCCATAATGGGCTCGTGTGTAAACATTATACACCAGTAAGTATAAGGGCGACGACTCATTCTAAGTCTGATCTGAAATTGAATAAAATTAAAGCAAAAAATTTGTAACATAATTATAATGATGTCTGGTGTTGTGTACTACCCCATGCGGAGCGGAGCTTGCCAGGTCACGAATGAAAAATGTCTGTATCGAAATGATTATATTTGAAAATAGTAACAAATTTTGCAATAAAAGAGCTGAAAGCAAAAGGGTATTGGGGCCATCAGTACAAAATGTCCAAATTGTGACACAGTTAACTGTTGTGATCTGTTTTTCGTGCAAGCTTAAAAGGTGTGACAACCATACATGGGCACGGGGGGAGTTGGGGGATTACCCCCCCCCCAAATTCTAAGAAGGGGGCTTTAACCTCCTCCCCACTCAGAAGTTGGGGGGAGAAAAGGTTAAACCACCTCAATTTTGGAAAAATGAAGAAAAAAAATTTCTTTAAAATGATTTCTAACTGCCTCCAAACTTAAGTTTTGAGGTCAAAATGAATGTTTTAAGCAATAAAAAGCTCAAAAATGCTATAAAAAGGGCTTTTTGACCTAAAATAGCGTTTTTACCTATTTTTCCTTCAAAATCGAAAAACGATATGGGTAAAATGCACTCCAGAAAAAAAAACGATATGGGTATTTTGCCTTTCTCGGATTTTAACCCTCCCCCCCCCCCACTCCGGACCAACTTGCCCATGTATGGTGACAACCCCAAATAATACAACATACATAATTGTAACATAAAACCCACGAAATATGTATAATAATAATACTATAGTCGTGACTTGTTAAAGTGGAGTTTGTTTCGACATAAAATGTTTTAATGTTAATGATTTTTAATACCTGCCCTGCGACTCTTGACACTTTAACAGAGAGAAATGCTTTTCTACCCAACACAGCAGTAACATCAACCGACAAATGAAAACCACCTCGATATTCCATATCTAACAACAAGTCTAATTCCTAAAATTATTTATAATTATCTTTAGATGCACAAACTGTTACAACAACAATAAAACTAAAATTTAGCATTTTTTAAGATAATTATTTCAGTTGTGCATAAAAAATCTTAAAGCTCATAACAAAAAATAAAATAAAAGTTTTGTGGTTGTTTTGTCTGTTGTATATATTTTGTTCCTGCTTAAATGCTTACAGCATGAGCATGACACCTTACTTCAAAGGATTCCTGATCTTCAGCCAACTTGACTTTTTCCATTTGCAGTTCTTTTATAACTGGAAACTGTGATCCGACGGCAAAATCTCGGATTTGAACATCCAAAAGCAGTTTTCCCACCGTAGTTCTTGACATCATGTCGTTCAGCTCCATTTGCACCCGTTTCACCACCCATCTTAAAAAAAATCACAATGTTAGAATAGAACAGACCTGTGCACGGCCTGGAAATGCTTCCCCTACTTTATTCAAGGATTTCCCCTCCCCCTCCCCGTTTTATTACTCTCCCCCCCCCCCCCCGCCCAAAACTAAGAGACGACCCCAAAATTATGGTGTCATATTTGACCTATTATGATGCCATCATCGCGAAATTTTTGCAGTTTTCAGCCAATTTCAATGCATTTTAAGCCATTTTGGACCAATTTTACCTTAATTTCGCTTTTTTGTCTTTTTTTCCTTCTTTTTTTTTCTCTTTTTTTCTTCCCTGCTTGCCCCCCCACCCCGTTTTATTGCCCTCGTTTCAAAAAAGTTGCCCCCCGTACCCCCCTCGCTTTGGTATTGCCCGCCCACCAATAAAACCCGGGGGGAAAGTCAGTGCACAGGTCTGGTTAGAGCAATCGTAAAAAAATAAACAAAAGAACGAGTCAGGAAGTTAGTTGTTATTGCTAAATAAATACAGTTAAATAATTGCTTGATAAATAACTGTTACAGTTAAATAATTGTTTGATATTAGGCCAAAAATATTCAATAACTCAGGAAAAAATTTAAAAGTACTTCTATATCACTATAAATAGCTTTCTTCGTCGCGTTTAGGATTCAGATTTAAGTGATCTTTTATATACATTATGCATGAGGGGTTAGGTAGCTCACCCCCTCCCCTTCAATTCTGAGATGGAGGATTTATCCCCCACCCAGAAATGGGGGAAAGAAAAAGTTAACCCCCCTCTAATTTTGATAAAATGAAGAAAAAAATGTCTTTAAAATGACTTCTAACCATAGGTGACAGGGGGGATTGGGGAGTTATACCCCCAAAAAATCCCGATTATAGCCAACACCCCCCTAAAATTTAGGGGTACCTCAGACACCCCCCCCCCTAAAAATTGGGGGGTCCCAGTACTAAAAACGCTAAAAATGGAGTATTTGAGGTATACCCCAAAAAAATTTTTGGGACACCCCCCCCCAAATTTCGGGGGTCGGGTATACCCCCCAAAATCCGGGAGGCTGCCCACCTATGCTTCTAACTACCTCCAAACTTAAGTTTGGAGTTGGAAGTATGCTTGTTTAATCTTGCTTGCTTGATAACCAACTTGCCCATGTATGCTTTTAAGTACTTAATCTAATTACTAAAAAAAAATTTTATATTATTCTTCAAACCAATGAGGCAAGAGTAAAATTTCCACAAAAACATTAAAACCAAAGAAAAAAATCTAACTCTGTGCCGCACTTTAAAACAATAGAACTATAAAAATGAATAAAGTGATTTTGCTCTAAAATTAGCGTTTTTCTTTACATATTTCATTAAATTCAAAACACTTTGTGGGTAAAACGATGTAATAAAAATGTAATACTATGCATGGGCAAAGTGGAGGGGGTTAACCTCCCTTCAAATTTTGATATGGGAAGTTTATTAACCCCCACCACCACTTCCATTTGGAAATGGGGGTAGAAATGGTTACAAATTTCAAAATTTAAAAAAAAATGAAGAAAAAATGTGTTTAAAATGACTTCTATCTAATTTTTTCCAAACTTAAGTTTTCGGATAAAACTGATAATTTTAAACAAAAAAAGCTCAAAAATGCAATAAAAAGACTCAGTGGCGTGCCCAGGGATTTCATTTCGGGGGGGGGGGCGGTCTGGGGAGGGTACATAACCCTGAGGGGGGGTCTGGGGGGCGGCAGCCCCCCAAAAGGGGGGGCTGGGGCGGAGAGCCCCCCAGCGCGGGTCAAGGGGCAGAGCCCCTTGTCAGGGGGGGTCCGGGGGGGACGCCCCCGGGGGGGAGAAAATTTTTAATTTAAGGCGCTAAAATACACTAGAAATTTTAATTCCAGATGATAATTAAAACAAAATTTAAGTTTATTTTATTCCCTATCCATTTAAAACATGTGTTTAAAACGTTAATAAAAGGTTAATAGTGTTTTAGTAGTTTTATTTACACGTATGCCTTAAATATTGAGCGGCAAAATCGATGGAAATGGAAAAACTGAGATAAATTGTCAATTTAAACTACCCGCTAAGCGGGGAAAATTTGGTTTTTTAACTATTAATAGGCTTTTGGAAAGCATCCAGAAAGTCTCTGTATTTATATTAAAAAAAATTTCTCTCCCAAAATTCAAAAAACGTAAGGGCTCCCTTATGAAAAAATCCGGCATCGCCAGTTTTCCGGGTGGGACCGGCCCCCCCCCCCCCCCCCCGGGCACGCCACTGAAAAGACTATTTCACATAAAATTAGCGTTTTTTACCTATTTTTCCTACAAAATAGAAAAACTATATGGGTAAAAGACGTTTCTTGGATTTTAGTTAATCTAAATCCCATCTCCCCTAAATTCGGGTTTAACCCCTCCCGCCTCCCCGTTTCCGGACTAACTTGCCCATGAATGTGTAATACCTGGATGTTAATCCTTAATTTCCTCCTTCCCCACCACTTCGGACTAATTTGCTTTTGTATGGATAAAAAAGTATATAATATGCTCGTTGAAGATGGATTGCTTCCGTGGCAAGAGATGGTGTTTTTTTGCAAAAGTACTTTTCTTCTTGTTTGGACGTCTTTTTTTTGGTATTCCCTTTCACCCACCGGTCCAAAAAATCCGTTATTTATCTATCTATTCTTGCAATAATTATGTGTATTGTATATATGTTTTGGTTTGACTTTTGAGTAGTTTATTTAATAATTCACATACCTTCTAAACGCACGAGTATTTCGAAATTCTTGGTAGAGAAAATGCACAAATAAGTTCCATGAATAACAAGTTTCTTTTTTCTTTATTTTTTCAAGACCACCACTACCCAAAAGTACTTGTTTTAACTCCTAAAATATTTTTATTCTTATGTCCGTAAATATTTGAAATTGTTAAAGTGAAAAAATACAAAAACAAGAATGGCCGATAAAAAAAATAATTTAAAAATAACCCACAACAGACAATATCATAGATGAACACGGTCAAAAAGCTAGGGGGGGATGTTTACCCCAGATAAATAACATTTCAAAATCTAGGGGGGGTCGAACCGAACCCCCCTCCCTAGCTTTCTAGGGAGGGTCGACCCGGGGTGGAAGATTTTGAAACCTAGAGGAGGTCAGGTGGGGTCCAATTTCCGAAACAAAATACTTTTAAACCATTAAATGTTTAATAATAGTTTTTTTTAAGATAATACTACATTTTATTGAATAAAAAGCAATATTTAGGTATAAAAAGGGTGTAAAAACACGAATTTGTGTTAAAAATTTACGTTTTTGGAAGAAAATTTAGTATAAAAAAAGTACTTAAAATTTTCTCGAGAGGGGAGGTGGGGTCAGATTTCCAAATCTAGAGGGGGTCAGAGGTAAAAAATTCGAAAATTTAGGGGAGGGGGGCCCTCTGGATTTTTTCAATGGGGAGATATATAATATATATATATATAACCGCAAAATACAGACCTAGGCATTGCCCCCCGGGGTTTTATTGGGGGGGGGGCATTCCAAAATGGGGGGCAATTTTTTTGAAACGGGAGTGGCAATAAAACGGGGGGCAAGCACGGGAAAAAGAGAAAAAAGAAAAAAAGGAGAAAAAAGATGGAATAAAGAAGAAAAGGAACAAAAAAAGCAAAACTTAATAAAAATAGGTCTACTAAAATGGCTTTAAATGCATTGAAATAGGCTAAAAACTGCAAAAATTTCGCGATTTTGGCGTTATAGTAGGTCAAAAATGGCGCAATAATTTTTGGGTACGTTTTCATTTTTGGGCGGGGGCAATCAAACGGGGGGAGGCACGGGCAAATCCTCTAATAAAACGGGGGGAATTTCAAGACCGCGCAAGGTCTGAAAATACATTATTCTTTGTTAAAGACTTTACATTATACACATAATTTTATAACTGAATAAAAAACAATTTTTAAGAACTTTTTAATTTTTTATTAATATAACTTTATTAACCGTTTTGTTGGCACACTATAAGCGTTGTAGTATCGTATGGGTAAGTAAACAAAAAAAACACACTTTTTGGCACCCCCCCCCTGATAAGCATTTTTTCCATAAATATATCCTATTAAATGATGAAAAAAAGATTACTTTTTTTCTGGTCTTCACCAATTTTGTACAGCAATCGCTTAAAAATGTCTCAAAATTCAGTCGCGAAAAAAATTAAAAATTAAAAAATGGGATAATTTAATAAAAATGTTTCATAATACAATTCAGCTTAATTTTTAGGCTTTGCTTAAGCTTAGAAAAAAATAAATCTGAATAAAAATAAGCTTAAATAAGCTTTTTGAGCAAAAACAAATTTGTTGTCCATATTTTTGGTGGTCCATGTGACTATCAAATTTATTTTTTTGTAAATTTTTAGATTCTCCGGACTTCCAGCAATGTTAAAACAAAGTTTTTATTTTAATTTAGCGGTTAATTAAAAAATTTTCTTAACAGTAAAAATTGTGTACCCAAAATATTGTAATTTTTTGCCTATTATTTACCCTATATTATCAAAAATCGTGTTTCAATAATTTTTTAAAGTTTAAAAAGAAGATCTTCATGTCAAAATTTACCTAGAAACCTGTTTTTATTTAGTATTAGTAGCGTGAAAATCTCTAATCGGTTTTTGGTACACGTTTACTGCCTGTACCCAGGTATTCATTCGCGTCGCAATATTATTAATGCTAAAAATACACTTACTATTGGTATTCTAAATGGAGTAAATTGCGGTTCATATCCTGGATCGCCTTTATCCACACCAAAGGGATTTAAAAATATTAAATATTGCAAAAACAGTACAAGAACAATTCCAATTATTATTCCCAATAAAACCAATACGATTTCTGTCATTTCTTATTATTTTTCAGAAGTTCAAAAAAATTCGTTTCCAAATGATAAAACCTAAAATTATAAATATAACCTGTGCACAGCCCCCCGGGATTTAAACGGGGGGGGGGGGCAATTCACAAAACGGGGGGCATGGGGGGGCAACTTTTTTGAAACGAGGGGGGGGCAATAAAACGGGAGGGCAAGCAGGGGGAAAGAGAAAAAAAGAAAAAAGAGAAAAAAAAGGGAAAAGAGTGAAAAGAGAAAAAAGGGACAAAATAAGCCCATTTGAGCCCGAAAATTGCTTATTTTTGGTATGTACAATTTATGTTAAAAAAATTTTGTTAAGCAAAAAAATAAAGTAAAAATTATATTTTTACATTATTAAAAGTCTGAAAAATCTAAAAATATCTTAAAAATTTAAAAACTCGACAACAATTTTTGATTTGGTTTTAAAAGCTAATTTAAGCTTATTTTTGCTAATATTAGTTATCCTTTAAGGCTAAGCAAAACCTAAAAATCAAGCTAAATTGTATTTTGATATATTTTTATTTGATTATGTGTGTTTGACGAATTTTCTTTTTTTTTTCAAAATTGAAATTTATCCCATATTTAACTAGTTGTCATGCAAAAATGGTAATCACTAAAAAAATTTTTACTATATTCAGAGCAGCCCGACTCTGGGCAATCCTAAAAGTATGTTGTTAAGTTATTTAAAAGCTAAAAATTTTTTTTTCCTTAACAACATAAATTGTACATACAAAAAATAGGCAATTTTCGGGCCTAAATGGGCTCATAACTTTTTACGGACGACTTTATTGGTAAAAATAACCTTAAAAATGTTTGCGTGTCCGACTCGGGGTATACAAGTTTTTTATATGCGTATTTTACTTTTTGATCGGTCAAATTGATAATTAGTACACGTATGAGACTTGTACCATTTTATTCTTTTTCATTTTAAAATGTATCATTAACCAATTTTTTCTAGTACAATTTAAATTTGTTACATAATACAACTTTAATTAATTTATTTATTTATGCATAATCATTTACCATTTCATTGTATATTTATTTTACATTGATGGTGCATAAAGTTAGCCTCTTGAGCGAGCCTCTCGATAGGGTTATTGAGCCTTGATTTGACGAACATTAATTTATTTGACAAGTTTTTACCCTTAAAACACTTTAAAACTGAATACAGAATGCAATTTATGTCAAATAAATTAATTTAAAGCATTTTAATTAAGTTTTTGTATCGGGTTATTTACTTTTTTGAGAGGCGCTCAAGAGGCTGGCGGTTTTGTCAATTATTAACCAATTTTAACGATTTAAAAAGAGGGTTTGTTGCATCTAAGGAAAGAAATCGGCGTCTACTTTCAGATTAAACATTAATTTAACCATATTGGGCAGATTTCAAGATTTTACAACCAAACAATTTTTTTAAATCCGGGGCCAGAATTCACAAAGCGGGGTATACAGCGTGCATGTGTATTTGGTGCATATACCGGATACACATACACGACGGTGTATAAACGAATTTAGGAAATTTGAACGCCAGCACTTGATCGCCGCGCACTTGATCGCCGACCATTAGACCGCCAAGCGTTTGATCGCCGCAGCTCGTGTTGCATTAAAGCAGACGTTAAAACTCGCCACCCGTGAGCATACATGGGCAAGTTGGTCCGGAGTGGGGGGTTAAACCCCAAATTAGGAGGGGTTAAAATCCGAGAAACGCAAAATACCCATATCGTTTTTTTCTGGAGTGCATTTTACCCATATTGTTTTCCGAATTTGAAGGAAAAATGGGTAAAAAACGCTAATTTTAGGTCAAAAAGCACTTTTTATTGCATTTTTGAGCTTTTTAGTGCTTAAAACATTCATTTTGACCTCAAAACTTAAGTTTGGAGGCAGTTAAAAGTCATTTTAAACACATTTTTTCCCCTTCATTTTTCCAAAATTGGGGGGTTAACTTTTTCTCCCCGCTCCCTTTTCTGAGTGGGGGGTTAAACCCCTCTTCTCAGAATTTGGGGGGGGGTTAATCCCCCCCCCCCCCCAAACCCCCCTCCCCGTGCCCCTGTATGCGTGAGTATAAACTACCCACCAAAAAAATAAAAACACCACCGAATATAATTTTAAAAAATTTAAATAAAATATTTAAACTAGGAAATGTTTTCTTGGCAATAAAATTGCTTTATTGCCAAAACAACATTGCATTGTTTATAAAGATGAATCAAAAATCTAAATTTTTCTAAGCCTAAGCGAAACCTAAAATCGAAAACAAATTTTATGATTTGTTGTTTAATATCAAAAAAAAACTTATTTCTGAGCCTAAGCGAAACCTGAAAATTCAACTAAAATCTTTATGATAAATGTATATTTAATGATTTGTTATTTGAAAAAACCGTTGTTTTTCCTAAACCTAAGCAAAGCCTAAAATCACACAAAAGTTTATTATGATAGATTTATATTAATTTAATGAATGGGTTGTTCTTTAATAAAGACTAAAAACTTTAGTTTCTCCTAAGCCTAAGCAAAACCTTAAAACCAAGCTAAACTTTATTTTAATAAACTTTTAATTAACAATGTGTTCTTGAAAATATTTAACAGAATTGCGGGGAGTTCGCAATAGTTTCCGCAAGTTTACATTCAGTCGTGGTGCTGTTTTAATTTGTGATTCTAGGAAATTTGAACGCCAGCACTTGATCGCCGAACATTTGACCGCCGAGCATTTTTTTTTTTTTTTTTTTTTTTTTTTTTTTTTTTTTTTTTTTTTTTTTTTTTTTTTTTTTTTTTTTTTTTTTTTTTTTTTTTTTTTTTTTTTTTTTTTTTTTTTTTTTTTTTTTTTTTTTTTTTTTTTTTTTTTTTTTTTTTTTTTTTTTTTTTTTTTTTTTTTTTTTTTTTTTTTTTTTTTTTTTTTTTTTTTTTTTTTTTTTTTTTTTTTTTTTTTTTTTTTTTTTTTTTTTTTTTTTTTTTTTTTTTTTTTTTTTTTTTTTTTTTTTTTCTTTTTTTTTTTTTTTTTTTTTTTCTTTCTTTTTTCTATTTTTTCCTTCTCTTTTTCTTTTCTCCCTCTCTCCCCCCTTCCCCTCCCCGTGGTCTCTCTGTTTTCTCGGTCCTTCACCAAGACCACCGCAGTGCGCGTTGCTTTAAAAAAACGTTAAAACTCCCCACAAAAGTAGTATAAACTCCCCTAAAATAAAAACAACTCAACAGAATAAAAAAAATGTTTTGAATAAAATATTTAAACAAAGCAATGTTGTTTTGGCAATAAACGATGAGTTAAAAATCTAAATTTTTCCTAAGCCTAAGCAAAACCTAAAATCAAAGAAGAAATTTAGTGAATGGTTGGTTCTTTATTTATTTCAGCCTGATGTTCCTGAACCTAAGCGAAACATAAAAATCAAACTAAATTTTCATGATAAATTTATATTTTATGCTTTGTTTTTTAAAATGAACTTTTTTTTACTAAGCCTAAGCAAAACCTAAAAGTTACACGAAAAATTTAATGCTTTTTTGTCACGAGCAACATTTTTCGACTAGGATGACGCACACGCCTTGACGTTATTCAAGGGAGGGTAGGATTCCCATACGCGTCCCAAAATTCGATATGACCGACCCTAAAGTAAAATACATTTATGAAACATCTTCATACCCTAAATCGGACCCGTAGACTTGGTTTTTGTGGCAATTTTTGAGATTTGAGCTTTTCATTAGGAGTTATAAGCCGATTTATACCCAAAAATTGCCCTGTTTTGGCATGTACAATTTATGTTATTAAGAATTTTTTTTATTTAGCCTTTAATCAAACTAATATTATTTTTTTTGTATTACCAAGTGTCTGGCAGTTACAAATATACTTTTATTTTTTTCATGGTAACAACCAATTTGTTATAATAACCGTTCAAATAGCCATCAAATTTTATTTGGAAAAAACTCACATTTTTGAAAAACAACTTATTTTAATAAAAATCAATTATATTACAATTTTGTTTGATTTTTAGGTTTTGCTTAGGATTAAGAACAATAAATCGGTGAAAAAACTAAGTTAAAATTAACGTTTAAAACCAAAAAAAAATGTTGTCCATGTTTTTGGTGGTCCATGTAACTTTCGAATTTTTTTTGAAAATTTTTGAGTTCTTCAGACTTCTAGCATTTTTAAAACATAGTTTTTAATTTAATTTGTGAGTTCACATTTGTTTTTATTAACATCATAAATGGCATATGCTGAAAAAGGTCATTTTTTGGGTATAAATTGGTTCATAACTCTTTTTGATAAGCTCAAATTTTGAAAATAACCATCAAAACAAAGTCTGCGTGTCCGATTTAGTGTACAAAGATGTTTTATATGTGTATTTTACCTGCGGATCGGTCAAATCGAATTTTGGGACGCGTATGGGAATCGTACCTCAAGGGAGCTCACAATAGTTTTGGGGAGTTTATATTGTCGTTGTGCTGTGTTGATATAATTTTCTAAAGGTGGCGGAAAACATAAATTTGCATAAAATTTATACGCGATCCTGCGGCGGTCAAATGCTCGGCGATCTAATGCTCGGCGTTCAAGTGCGCGGCGTTCTAATAATGCTGGCGGTCAAATGCTCGGCGTTTAAGTACTGGCGTTCAAATTTCCGGACACCTGATTTGCTGCTAGAGGAGTTAACGGAAAACAAAAAATTTGCATGAAATTTACGCTAACTGCGGCGATCAAATGCTTGGCGGTCTAATGCTCGGCGATCAAATGCACGGCGATCAAATGCTGGCTGTCAAGTGCTCAGCGATCAAATGCTGGCGATCAAATTTCCGGTTCCGAGCAATCTCTCAACAAAAAGGATGATTCTCATAACTGTGGAATCTCCCCACAGTTTGTGGAAAGTCCCTACAGACTTAAAAAATACGTTTGCAACAAACACCGCCTAAACCTAAGCCTGAACCTAAGCCTAAAACTAAGCCTAAAACTAAGCCTGAACCTAAGCCTAAGAAATATTTGAACTGTTGGGAGATTTATTTTTTGGTTACGACTTTTCTACGTTGGGACTTTTCTCAGTTAGGACTTTGCCTGATACCAAATTTCCGGTCTTTACATTGAAACAATTTGCAAATTTACTTTTTCGTCCATAATAAATGTGTCCTTGAACAAAAAACCTAAACACACCTATGATTTTGGACAGTTTTCAATTTCGTCGGTTTGTTTTTACAGCATTATTATTTCCAACTGCCATCTAAATGAATTTTGTAGTTATTTATAAAAACATTAAACACGTTTGAATTGACTTAAATTTTTAAAACAAACTAATTTTATACGTTCGTTTATTTTCATCCTAAATTTTTGTCCAGTTATATTTACATTATTATATTTATAAGGTTTTTTCAATATTATATTTACATAAAAAACTAAAAGCCCAGCATTTGTGTGTGGTTACTACCATTTTTCATGTTATAAATAAAAATTGTCTTTAAGTTCAGACGATATATGCACGCAAGAATTTTCACACTTTTGTGTTCGTAAATTTAAACCAATATGTAAATAGGCAAACCAAACATAATACTATTTTGGATTTAGTAGTAATTTTTTATAGCAACTTAGTAAGAAAACTTAAAGTTAAACCAGATCTAATCACTACTTTCGGTCAATTTAGCATAAATTTGGCGCTAGGAAAAAATACATTCTGCATAATATCTTCGGAAAAAATCTCTTCTGCAATAATAATTATTGTAAAAATAGATTCCAGTAAAATATCTTCGAAAAAAATAATTTCTCGCCGTGCGTCGCGGAAAATATTATGCTGGAAGGTATTCTTTCCGCCCTTCTAACACTGCACGTAGATGAAATAAACGGACGAGTGAAATGCGCAGCGAAAATAAAATAAAACAATCTTATAAATTAAAATATTGCCAACTACAACAACAACAACAACAAAATTTATTCTAGAAATCATTACGAAAACAAATCAATAATCACCACCACAAAATCACAACATGATCAATTTTGCGAACCGATTATGGTCGCTAAAAAAATAAACAAAGGCATGGTTCACTAGAATGTGACTCAAAGGCTTAAAACATCAAGCACTAATTTAAGCCACTTTAAGACTGTTTCTAAACCATTTAATAGAAGGAGTAGTGACCTGTTTTTGCGTAAGCATATTCCATTTTGGAATAACTCTATTAGAAAATTAGAAAAGAAAAATTTTCTGATATTTATCCTATGTTTTCCATTCTAAGTTTATACGTGTGACCCCTTGTATGGTTTTCATTAAAAGTAAAAAAAGTGTTTCGTGTATTATTATTAATTTCATGTATAATTTTATAACACTCAACAAGATCTTGATGTGCTCGTTTTTTCGTGCTTCAAGCGTTTTTAATCCTAAAAATTTTAGCCTTTTGGCATACGTGGCCTTTTTTATATTACATTTTTGAAACAATCTCCTAGTAAAAGATCGCTGCACTTTTTCTATGCAAGCTATATCTCGCTTAAGGTATGGGTTCCAAATAACACTGGCATATTCAAGTTGAGGACGTACATAGGTGACGTAGGCTCGTAAATTACTAGAAATAGAATTTGAATTGAATGTTCTAAAAATTAGAGCTGATGTTCTTAAGGCCTTTCTTGAGATAATTTCACAATGGTCAGAAAATTTCAGTCCTTGCGTCATATAAAGGCCTAAACCTTTAGCAAGTTTAACTTTTTTAAGAACCGTTTCTCCAAAACTGTAATTATATGTATTTTCTCTTTTTTGTACCAATATTTAAAACTTGACATTATTTTCTTCCAATTGGAGTTGCCAATTTAACGACCATTGATTTATTCTATTTAAATATTCTTGAAGATATTTTGCATTTTCACCTTCTTGTTCCTTTGAAAAACTTGTGTATATCTTTGCATCATCAGCAAATAACTAGATTTTTGAATGGCGAATGCAGTTAGTAATATCATTAATATAGATGAGGAAGAGAAGAGGCCTAAGACCGAACCTTGCGGAACGGAACTTTTTACTTCATGGGAGGATGATTCGACACCATTTATGATGACTTTTAAACTCCTTTTAGTTAAAAATGCTTCAATCCATTTTAAAAACCTACCGGTGACGCCATATTTTTTCAGTTTATACAATAGTTTTTGATGGGAAACTGTATCAAAAGCCCTAGCAAAATCTAAATAAATAACATCAATTAATTTTTATTTTTTAAATATAATGTCCAATCGTTTAACGTTTCCAGTAGCTGAGTTATAGTAGAACTTTTGACCTTAAAACCATGTTGACACCTTGATAAAATATTAGAGAAAAAGGACAAAAGAACGTCTACAACTAGTCTTTCCATTAATTTGCATACAAATGAAGTAAGGGATATTGGACGATAATTGGATTTTTGATTTTTAAAACCTTTTTTAAAAAGTGGAATGACAAAAGCGATTTTCCAGTCATGTGGTATACTTCCACTGTCAAACGATTTTTGAAATAACAGGGAAAGTGGTTCTGCTAAACAAGGTCCTAACTTCTTAAGAAACAAAGCTGGAAAACAATCAGGTGATCTTGAAAGTTTATTTGGCAACTTTTTAATTGCTTTAATTATGTTCCTGGGGCTAAAATGCATTTTTTCTAAATTACCTTTTTGAGTTGGTTCAAAATTCGGAAGTTTTCCGTCATCAACTGTAAAAACAGAACTGAAGTATTGTGCAAATAATTCGGCTTTTTCATAGTCATTAATAGCAAAAGCTCCATTCTCTTGAATTAATGGGGGTATAATTTCTTTATGTTTTAATTTTTTGTTTACGAATTTGTAAAAAGTTTTTGGATTTTTGGACTTCAAAA
>JASAMX010004371.1:0-16960 GCA_030248175.1 Microlaimidae sp. YZB2_3 | reverse complement strand
TGATTTGTTTATACATTGATCTAATCACACAGCACTGTTGCATTTTTTTTAGTTTGATGAAATGTTAATTGAAAAAATTATACTCACAGCAATCTTTGACAAGCGCGAAATCGCCACTTTTTCAAATTTATAAGCAATATGAACTGAACCAGTAGAAAACAAACGTATTGCTCTATAGTATAATGTTAGTTATTTGACACTATTATAAAAAATTTATTTATGAACTTTGCGTTTAGAATTTCCTAGATCGCAAACTTCGAACTGCAAAAAAACTGCGAACGTAATCCTTAGATAAGATTTTTTTCACGTAATGTTGTCACGCATTCTAGGTTTTCTGTTGCACCCGACGTATAAATTATTTTATATGTTAAAATGTGAAATATTTTTAATAATTTGAACTATTCGACAGTGTGACAGTGTATTTATATAGAAAAATTTTATCTAGGATTTTTGCGTTCACAAATTTTATTTCTACAGGATAAAAAAATCTACACTGTGGAATAACCTACCTATAATTTGAACAACTGTTTAACACACAGTCGAACATTCTCTACTCTTATGCATTCTTGATTTTACTAACTGAACCATATATACTTTTACCTTTATAATTTAAGAAAAATATTTTTATTATATTAAGTTGGTAATCTAAACACCAGTATATTGACTTTATCATGACACTTTTTCTCAACAAATAACTAAAAGCCTTAACAAAAATAAACGAATAAGGGCGAGGAACTCGCAAAAAAACATAATCTGTTGTCTGCATTTCTGAAAATAAATTTTATATTTTCGTTTTAAGCACGTGACAGAAAAGTTATGCTCGCCTATTGGTTTGGATGCAAAACTACCATATGGGTTTTGAATGCAGATGCAGGGTATTTGGAATAAAATTATGGGAACTTTGAACACGCGAAATTTGAAATTTTAGAATCTTTAATAGAAATTGGTTAATTTTTAGGTGTAAGCTTTAACAGCTTCAAACAAGTGGTTTGAAGTTGTATGAATCTTTCTTGAGTTGACCTAAAGTATCGAATTGATTGATTTTATAGATTAGAAAATTAGATTAGAAATGAAATTAGAAAACTTGATTGGTAGGACAATTGCTTTTTTCAATAGAGCTATGAAAATAAAAAAAATGAAATTTAACTATAGTTGAATTATATCAGGGTTCGCATTCTGAAGAAACACTTATATTTACCCCGATAAATACATTCCAATGAAAATAAAAAAAATAATATGTATTGTAAATTAATAGGACTGCCGCATATGGGAGTAAAAATGAATGCTATGAATTTTTTAAAAAATTTTTTTCTCCCGCCGCGAAACCACCTCGCGCAAAATTTAAAATTTAGTCAATGCGCGTATTTTATTTTTTATTAATTTAAACAAACGGGAGAAAATATTTACCCACCTCTCTAGTTGGATAAATTCTTATCCTTAAAACAATAGAAAAAATTTACTCCGGTATTAACCTGGGTAAGATTGATTTTTCACTCGCATCCTTAAGCACGTAAAAAAAGTTATCCCGGGATAACTTTTAATCGCGCGTCAGAATGCGACCCCTGGATGACTTTATAAGTTTGTATAGGGACATGCGCAGGCCAATTAGAATTGCGCGGTTATGCCGTTCTTTTTATCGAATTGAAAAGAAGAGTTTTTATCAAGAATTTTTATATAATTTATATATATATAAATAAAAAAACGTGTAGATTGTTCTAGATTGAGTAATTTGATAAATAATTGGTAAAATAAAACCCGGTAATAGTTGCCCAAAGTGACTAAAATACAAAAACAAAAATTTCAATTTTGGGCAAGCGTTTTTGAATTTTAAAAACTTTTTAGGTTAAAACTTTTTTAGGTTAGGTTAAATTGACAAAATTACAAAAAAATCTATAAAAACGCCTTTAAACACCTGAATTGGAGTTTTCGGTTGATATATTTTATACATTTTGGACAAAGTATAAAATGAAGCAGGTGTATTTAATTTTTAATATATTAAACTTTTTGCGCTAAGAATTTCAAATTGTTTTGTTTTTAAATAGTCCAATTCAATATTGCAAATCATCAAGATTGGCTAGGTTTGGTTTGCCTCTAACTAACCAAGAGATCACCTTACATTACAGATTTTACCAAAATGCCCCGGACGGGCACCGGTATTATCTAACGATTTTTTTTCAATTATCCGTCATTGAAATTATATTTCTAATTTTGACTAATTATATTAATGTACAATATAAAAATATTTTATGTTTAATTAAACGAAACAAATTTCATTTAATAATGGGTATAAACATAAACATAAATACTTAATTGTTAAGCTATTTTTCGTTATTTAAGCTATTTTTTGAAAATTAAAGCTGAATAAAGGTCATTAAATTTGAAGCGCATTTTTATTTCGCTGGAGAACACCGGAACCATAGTTTTAATATACTATAGGTAAATCTAATGGAAAAATGCTGCGTGTTTTGTTTATACTGGACGTGCCTTATACCTACCATAACAAAAATTGGGTCGGCGGTCTCACCACGAAACAAAGTTCCTCGCAAATTAAATGCATTTTTTTTGTATTATTTTTGAAACTGGAAACACTATATACAAATAAAACATCTACTTGAAAAATTTTAGTGGTCTTGTTGTATTTAATGAAGCATCACAAAATGTTTTTTTTTCTGATTAACCAAAAAAATTTACATATGAGAAACCTTAGTTGCCGCTTAGTATTGCTCTAAATAATGGCCAAAAATTAACAAAAATACTCAAAAATTTTTTATATGATTGTTTGATTTCCAGTTTCCCAAAAAAAATTGGTAAAAATTATTGGTTTCATAACGATTTCTGATTTCGCGGCGGGACCGCGGACCCAAATTTTTGTATAGTTGGGTAGGTTCATTGCATTAAAATTTAAAAATTTTGCCGCTAAAACCTGCACTACCATTTAATTTTTATTTCTATAGCTTTTTTGAAACTATTATTTCATCAGAATTTTTTAAAAAAACATTTTTCAAAGTAAACATAAACCGCTTAATGTATAAAATAACCTTTTTTGACTTCGAAATATCAATATTTTGTCTGAGTAAAAGCAACAGGGATATGTTTATATATAATTTTTTTTTTGAAGTGACGGTGGTAAATTTTACACGGCTCACTTTATAAATGTACAATTTTTCGCGTGTTTGATAAGATTTTAAGAAGTATTCGTGGAGATAAATTGTCACCGAAAGTGTGACCTGGCTAAAAACTATTTCTAAGCCTAAGCCAAAGCCTACCCAGTTCCGAACATTTAAAAAAATTTTTACACGGGTCCAAGTTACCCGCTAACGGCTCTAAATACACCGTACCAAAAATTTTTCCCGTTTCTTAAAAAGTGTTAATTTACAATGTCTTATTCAAAAATCTGCGCCAGTTGAGTGGATGCTTTTTTGTGTTTTATTAGTTTTTTTTGAGGAAAAGGGGTGCAGTAAATGTCGGCTATTTTTAGCAGCACAAACCTTTTTTTAAATTTCGGCTCCTGTTATTTAAAATATTCCCACGAGTCCAAGTTCCCCGTTGACGGCTCTAAATACCTCGTAGCAAAAGTTTCTCCCGTTTCTTAAAGGAGCACTGTCACAAATCAAATTCCTATAACGCCCGAACCGGACTGCTCCTTTAATACAGAACCGATTCAGCTGAAATTTAAAAATGTTGTAGCCTTGTAGTGGAGCACTCTAAATACCAAAGTTGAGTTAGGTAGGTTTGGTATTAAAGGAGCAGTCCGGTTCGGGCGTTATAGGAATTTGATTTGTGACAGTGCTCCTTTAAGCAAAAATATATAATATACCGAAAAATGTGCAACTCCTATATAAAAAATACAGAAAAGGTGGCCTTTATAATGAGCCTCTCCATTTAAATGACACTCTCCACTATAATGTCATAGTAGCCATTTTAATTCGGCGAGTTAAAATGGAGAGGAAGCTATTATAATAGCCATTTATTGACTTAATTTCACTTCATATATACTCACAAGTCTAATACTATCCGGGCCGCACGAGTTTCTCCGTGTTGGTTTAATACTGTTGAACACGCAGAAACTCGTGCGGCCCGGACAGTATTAGACTTGTGAGTATCATGAAGTGAAATTAAGTCAATAAATGGCTATTATAATAGCTTCCTCTCCATTTTAACTCGCCGAATTAAAATGGCTACTATGCCATTATAGTGGAGAGTGTCATTTAAATGGAGAGGCTCATTATAAAGGCCACCTTTTCTGTACTTTTTTTATATAGGAGTTGCACATTTTTCGGTATATTATATATTTTTGCTTTAAGTAGGTTTAATTTACAATCTCTTATTCGTAAATCAGCGGTAGGTGAGTGGATGTTTGTTTTGTTTTATTTTTTGTTTTTTTTTTGGATTGGGCCCACCATTGGGTGCACCAAATGTCCTCTTAGTTTTGCATTTATAATTTTGCAAATCTTTATAAATAAAATAAATCCTCTTTCTATGATTATTCGCGAAATCTAACATTATACAAAATATATAATAAAAATAATTATATATATAATTATCTTTTATTTTAATTTTAGTTAATATTTGTTTTTTCTAGTCACATAAAATTGGCGATTTTGTGAATCGAATTTTAATTTGGTGTTACATGTAAGTATCAATTATTACAACTTCTGCAAAATGAATACCAAAGCAATAATAGTTGTTCTGTCGGTCATCTTGTGTTTTACCGGCGTGTTAGGATGCGGGGGTGGTGGTAGTAGCCCCTGTTTCAATTGTGGACGGCGCTAAACCTGCTTCAAATGGCTCGATTTTTATAACGTGGAACGCGTCACAGTCAGAAAATTTATGTTACTGCGATTCGTTGAATTGTTTTCATTTTTAAATGCAAAAAACTAAAAGTTATGTGTATTTTATTTATTTTGTTGTATTTTCCTATTTTAGTTATTGTAAAATTTGACGCATTTTTCTGCACCGGATGTGGTTCTGTTGCCACTGCGTTAGAAAGAGTAAAATTTAAGCAAAATTTTTTTACAATAAGAAAAAATCGAGTTCTTATCAACCTTTATAAATTATTTTACCAACACGATACAAAAATGAATGTTACTTTAATATGTAGCGTTTTAGGAGTTTTTTTTTAATTTAGACATTTGAATCATTCTGCAGCAAAAGCTTGATTGATTTTAAAACTTTGTGATAAATACTTTGTGTTATTATATTATTTAAATGTCGTGTATAATTTTTACTTGCAATAATAAAAATTTTTTTATTGTAAGAGGAGGGTATAATGGAAATCAGCACCAAACATTTATGTAGGATATATTGGAATGCGAAACAGCGGGCGGTTAGAACATTTTACGGTTTCATTTGAAATATTGCCATTTCGTAGGCACAGCTCTACTCGCGTGTTTGGTAACCCAAAAATTACCACTGACCGTCATTCAGAATTAATTGCCTTTAAGTAGATAGGATCACGTTTTAGGTGTTTTAGCAGGTAATAACTTAAAATTTTCTGAACATTGACAGTCCATAGTAAAAAAATTTTTGCAGGTGTTCAGATATTTTCAGACTAACAATTTTAAAGCGATATTCTCAAAACTTATAAAATCATAATATGTAAGGCCTATACTTGAGTATTGCTCTCAGATATGGTCACCTTACTTATACGAAAAAGCAGATTTTGTGGAAGATGTTGGACGTAATTTTACCAAAAAACTGGAAAAAAAGTGTGGGCTTCTAGCTGTAAGGGGATATTTAAACTGATTAAATTTTTAAAAAAATAACTATTAGAAACTTGTAAAATTCATGCCGATCTAAAAGCCCGTTCACACTTAGGCACAATGCAATAAAACTTTGAAAATAGGTGTTCACACTTACGCACAATGCACAATACACATTACACACATGGGCGTAGCCAGGATTTCGGAAAGATGGGTCCAACCCTGAACAAAACTTTAGAAAGGGGGGGTCCAGGGGGCTGAACGTTATAAAAGGGCTAAAAAAATTTTCCGCGCGTCGCGCAGAGTGTTTATTACCTTGTTTCTGCACCGTGCTTTATACTATCCTATTATTTAATAAAAATAAGTCCATAAAACAAAGAAACAATTTTTTACAAACAATTTGATACGTCAAAAAGCGAAGCGCGATAAAAATTTTAAAAAAATGACTGTTCTAGTCTAGACCACCAAATTTTTATCCTTGGCGTCACAAAAAGGGGGGTCTAGACCCCCTGGACCCCTCACTGGCTATGCCCATAATTACTCAATGCATTATCAGATATGGAACGACGTTCAAAGTTTTGTGCGACTATCAGCGGTTCGAAAATTAGTACGTAGTTTTTCCGAAAGTACGTACGTTGAAATTCTTTTGCAAAAAACCTATCAAATTATAAATATTACATACAAACGACTTAAACAAACGAATTTACATTTCAAGGTTAAATTCAGCTTTTGGCTGGGGACTTTCACCCCGCACCCACAAAATGTGGTTGGTAACTGGCGGATCCTTGAGCGATTGACTTTAGAGCTGACTCTTGGATCAGAGTTATGAACCCAGCGAAACATTATTTATTGGGTTTTGCTGGGTTCACTACTCGATCCAAGTGTCAGCTCTAAAGGCAATCGCTCAAGGACTTTACATTTCATTATACATGAAATTTAAATTATATTTTTGTTTTTAACAAAAAACGAAACATTACTCTATGCAAAATAAAAAAAGGGATTTTGGCTTTTTGCAAAAAAAAACAATCAAATTAGAAATATTCTTGAACAAACGACTTTACATTTCATTATACATAAAATTTAAATTATATTTTTGTTTTTAACAAAAATGAAAAAAAGGGATTTTGGCTTTTTTTCGCTTTTATGTCAAATATTCAGGATTGTTTATCTCAACATCGTTTAATTTGAGTTTTTTGTCACCTTGGATGTGCAGCTACGCTATTACGTGAGTTTTGTTTTTTAATAAGCATTTTAAGCCGTATTTAACGATAGTTTTGCCTGAAAATTCGTTTTGATGCATTAAGTGTGACGTTTTGTATCGTTCACAAATCAAATAAAATACGATTTTTCTGAATTTTTTAACCGGGGTAAATTTAAAAATAAAAATGATTATCTCAGACTTTATCTTTGCCTTTTTGTGAAACCGAATTTCTGAATTATTTTGCATCTAGATCTGCAAAATTTTGCATTTACCTTTCTCAAGATATTATCAAAAGCAAAAAACTACGTTGTTTTAAAAGCAAGCTAAAACTAGTTATTTTTAATAAATTTACTAAAGATAAATTCTATCAGGGTGAAAATAAATGAGTGGTAAAGAAACCACTTGTTTTTTTTAGAAAATATAACGTGCAGAGAAACACATGACGCAACTAATTAATAATTGGTTACATAACCGCTAAAAACTTTTTCTTTAATTTTCCTCGCTTGTGGGTTTATTTCTTCCTGACCGAATTCGGTTACGCCCTTAATTTCAGCCTGGAAGACTTTAGCTTTAATGGAAAAATAAAATTTTTTTTTTCATTCAATACGAAAGATACAAGAGTCCCGAAGTTTTGAAGATGCGACACGATAGTACCGAGACAAGAGAGTCCCATCACTAATGCATTTAAAATGCAGTAATATGACGCTGTCGTAAATAGTATTGTAAAATGTATTGATTTTCAATTTTTTTAAGTAAAAGTAATTTCAAAAATTTTAATTTAAGTAAAATAAGAATACAAATAACAGTCCAAACTTTATTTAAGTAAAATAAAAGTAAGCCCAATTTTTTTAAGTAAAAGACCAAAAACTCCGATTATTATTAATTTTAATGTTGAAATGCCTTGCGTGAGTCAGTGTGCACGGATTTAGAGTCTATGAAGCCGAGGGAACTTGGAGCCAAAAATAGGAAATTTGGAGCCGTAAATTTGGAACTTGGAGCCGAAAGCAAAAATCGCTAAAACGTTTACCTAAGCCTAAGCGAAACCTAAATGTTACCCTAAACCAATTTTTTTTCTTAAAGGTTCCAAGTTCCCATTGCTCGTGGCTCCAAGTTCTCAAAAATTCTCGATGGCTTCAAGTTCCCTGCTTGTGGCTCTAAAGACCCCGTACCGTTTGCACGTTCAAATAATTTTCCCTGACGACCCATGAGTTCTAACATTAATGGCTGCGCGTACAACAAATTATAATACCATATGAGTTCTGACATTAACGGCTGCGCGTACAACAAATTATAATACCATTAAATTTTATGAATATGATCCTTTAATCTCACATAAACTTTTGAAAATTACGATTTTAGTTATTGACTTGTGTTTTGATTGGTAAAGTAAAAGAGCGCAATCGCTCTAAAGATTGCAAACGCAATCGGCTGGGCGTTCGCTCTTGCCCTTTCGTGTTATTTACTGGTGAGATGAGCAGAGCATTAGTTTTATAAAAATTACTGTATTCCAATAAAAATTTAAAATGTTCAGTTCATTATTTTTTTTTTGCAGTTAAAGTTCATTTAGAATCCTGACTTTCCATTTAGTACATCCATTACAGTCGTTCAATTTTGTTTCTAAAATAAAAATAACTTTATTTAATTTCAAATTTGTACAATAATATTTTGATGTTCCCTAAAGTTCCACCCTATTTTCGTCTTATTTTCTAAAATATTTAAGCTCTTTGTTTTAAATGCGCAGATCTCAAGACTTTTATATTTGAAGTGGAAAAGCATCAGTGGAGTTTTATAATTTGAAAAAGGTAGTCAGTAGGTTTTCATTAAAAATGAACAAAACCAATTGTATGGAGTTAATTTATCGTCATTATTATCGTTATTTTGTTTTATTTATCTCCATTAACCATAGTCCTTACAAAAAATGAAAAAAGTGTTTCTCATTTTTGCGAACGATTTGGGAGCAGCTAAAATATGAGGAATTTTGATCATGAAGTTACAACTTGACACGCATTTTTGGGGCCCTGAAAAATTAACTTGGAACCGGAAAATAAAACCTGTAAGCCTAAAGTAAAAACAATGATTTGGGTTAGGCTTACGCTTAGGAAACATGTTTAAGGTATTTTAACCATTAATTTTCGAACTTCCCACTTCCGGCCTTAAATTTGTCATTTTCAGTTCCAAGTTTCCTTGCTTTTAACGACCATAAATTTGAAATATGAATTCAAAAATAAAATTTCTCTCGAGAAATCTAATTCAAGGAGAACTTGGACCCGTATTTTTAAGTGCTCAAAATTAAACTTGCACAAGAAAAAACCTTCGCCTAACGCTTTTGCTATTTAGGGCTTCAAGTTTTCCACTAATGATGTTACTAACCTCAAATATCATGCTCCGAAATTGTGGCCATTTAAAGCGGAGGGAGCTACGCCCCCTAAATCAGCCATTTAAGGTTATTTAAGCTTGAAATACACTTAAAGTTACTCTATTACTGTAGCATTTTTAAGACTATTTTCAGTGTTTTAAATAAGTTTTGAAAAAATATAATTTACAAACAAATTTTGACAAATTAATCTATAGCATCATTTTGTTATTTATTTATAAAGTTAGTACTAAAAAAGGACGAAGCCCCGGGGTTTGCTCCGAAGCTCCTAAAAGAGGCGAGCTCCGGAGCTCCAAGCTAAAAGGAACATCACCATTTCCTACATAAGCTCTAGACATATGTACTTTATTTCACATATGCAAAAAAAACTGTTAAATATGAAATTTATAACTATTAATATTGGTTCATGATATTCCTGGGACCTCTGTTTAATTTAGGGTCGATGGAGCCTTGGGAACTTGGAGCTGGAACTTGGAGCCAAAAATAGGGAACTTGGAGCCGTAAGTAGGGAATTTGGAGCCGAAAATAAAAATCGCTAAAACGTGTTCCTAATCCTAAGCGAAGCCTAAATATAACCCTAAACAATTTTTTTAAAGGCTCTAAGTTCCCATTGCTCGTGGCTCCAAGTTCCCAAAAATTTTCCATGGTTCCAAGTTCCCTGCTTGTGGCTCTAAAGACCCCGTACCCCTCTGTTTACAGCTTTTTTTCCAAATCGTAATTGTGTAATTTATATCAATAAATTTATATTTCAATTATAATGAGTAACTAAGTTTTTTTTAAACATGCTAAAAACTTTAAAAAATAACTATTAAAATGTCGCTAAAAATAATAAATTGATTTATAAGTGTAAAAAACTTTATGTTAATCAATTTAAAAGCAAAACTCAGGAGCTTCTTTAATTTTAAAAACACCGAAGTTTCATATTTGGTGATAGCAAGATCATAAGGATTTGCTGTTGTTATAACTGAATTTATATCTTCAAAATGAAATTTGATAAGAATTTTAATAGTATATTATGACTACTTCTCTACTCCGAAAATTTCAAATTTCACAACAACAAAAAATTTAAACTTAAATAACATGTAAAAAATGCGGTATTCAATATGTTGGAGGATTTAGGGTCGATGGAGCCTTGGGAACTTGGAACTGGACCTTGGAGCCGAAAATAGGGAACTTGGAGCCGTAAGTGGGGAACTTGGAGCCGTAAGTAGGGAACTTGGAGCCGAAAATAAAAATCGCTAAAACGTTTACCTAAGCCTAAGCGAAGCCTAAATCTAACCCCAAACCAATTTTTACTTAAAGGCTCCAAGTTCCCATTGCTCGTGGCTCCAAGTTCCCAAAAATTTCTCATGGCTCCAAGTTCCCTGCTTGTGGCTCTAAAGACCCCGTACCTGTTGGAGAAAGCCAAAGAACTCCCAAGCAACGTTTTACTGAACATAAACGAGATGTAAAAAATTATACAAAAGATAGTTTTCTTGTTAAACATTTTAATAAAGATGATCATTGTCTTCTAGATATGAGTATATGTATACTAGAACAATGTCAAGGGGGTACGGGGTCTTTAGAGCCGCAAGCAGGGAACTTGGAGCCATGGAAAATTTTTGGGAATTGGAGCCACGAACAATGGGAACTTGGAGCCTTTAAGAAAAAATTCGTTTGGGGTTAGATTTAGGCTTCGCTTAGGCTTGGGTAAGCGTTTTAGCGATTTTTATTTTTGGCTCCAAGTTCCCAACTTACGTCTCCAAGTTCCCTTTTTTTCGCTCCAAGTTCCAGCTCCAAGTTCCCAAGGCTCCATCGATCCTAAATCTGTCAAGGTATTAAACAAGATTTATTAAAACGTGATGATTTTTGGATAAAAACTTTAAATACTGCATTTTTTCTTTTGAGCTTAATGATAAAATCAGTGGGTATGGTATTATTTCATCAGATAAAAATCCCGAGTTGTAACAAAAATCACCCTTATTTTTGCTTTAAAATGCCAGTATAGATTCAAACACCAACAGAATAATATATTCAGTTAATAACAAAGGCACCTGCACTTGAACTCGATTTATACATGATGTATGCAATATCGGTATGGCCCGAATCGCTCCCGCCGACTCGCTCCCGGCCCAACTCGCTCCCAGCCCAACTCGCTCCCAGCCCAACTCGCTCCCAGCCCGACTCGCTCCCAGCCCGACTCGCTCCCAGCCCGACTCGCTCCCAGCCCGACTCGCTCCCAGCCCAACTCGCTCCCAGCCCAACTCGCTCCCAGCCCGACTCGCTCCCAGCCCAACTCGCTCCCAGCCCAACTCGCTCCCAACCCGACTCGCTCCCAGCCCGACTCGCTCCCAGCCCAACTCGCTCCCAGCCCAACTCGCTCCCAGCCCGACTCGCTCCCAGCCCAACTCGCTCCCAGCCCAACTCGCTCCCAGCCCGACTCGCTCCCAGCCCGACTCGCTCCCGTTTAAAACTGTAAACGCATTTTTATAACAGAATATTAGTTTAGTAAAAAATGTACATATGACACAAAATTATATAACAAAAGGAAGATGGATTTGATGCAATGCGTGATGCAGTGTATTATTAGACATTATACTTTTATCGCACAGTAAAGAGGCCTAGGCTTAGGCTTAGGCTTAGGCTTAGGCTTAGGCTTAGGCTTAGGCTTAGGCTTAGGAAAATCCATCTTCCTTTTGTTATATAATTTTGTGTCATATGTACATTTTTTACTAAACTAATATTCTGTTATAAAAAAGCGTTTACAGTTTTAAACGGGAGCGAGTGGGGCTGGGAGCGAGTCGGGCTGGAGGAGTTGGGCTGGGAGCGAGTTGGGCTGGGAGCGAGTTGGGCTGGGAGCGAGTCGGGCTGGGAGCGAGTTGGGCTGGGAGCGAGTTGGGCTGGGAGCGAGTTGGGCTGGGAGCGAGTTGGGCCGGGAGCGAGTCGGCGGGAGCGAGTCGTGGGCAACCCATGCAATATACATAAGTGTGACCATAATGGATAATTACCGTCCCTCCTACTCATCTTTCGTAGTATTCGGATCAACGGACCGAAAAGGCGCGAAATTTCGGTCTGTTGATCTGCATACTACGAAAGATGAGCAGGAGGAACAGTAATTATCCATTATGGTGACACTTATGTATATTGCATACTTCATGTATAAACCGAGTTCCAGTGCAAGGTGCCTATAAAAACCAATTTTTGTTCAGTTTGTTAGTTAAGTTGTTTACTTTTGGCACTGCTTTTTGCTTTATGCAACAAAAACTATAAAATAATTCAAAGTATTTTCTTTTATTTTCGCGCCTGAGCCTTTAAGAGGCTTCTCCATAGAGGTGGGAGTTTCACCCCCACTAAAATTATGTTTAGCTCCAAAAATACTGCTCTCAGTCCCCCGCATAGTAAAGGCGTCATAATCTCCGGTCCTTTAAAGTGGGATTATTTAATCTTTAATCTCGGATTATTTAAAGTGGTGTGTTTGGAACAGGCACCGCTTTAAATAATTAATCTGTTCAAAGTTATAATAACACCACGATGGTACGTGGTCGTGTTATTAACAAATCCAATCATAACACACTTATAAACCATAATTCTCATTTTCTTACCTTTAACGCTAATAATCAACAGTTTGATTTTACAAAAAATACTAAATTTAACACAAATTAATGTAAATTTATTATTTAGCAAATATTACTGTAGACTTTGCTTCAAGACCCACTTTTTCCAATTAAATTGAAAAATTGGGGCTTGGAGCTGGGCTTGAACCAGCGACCCTTCCCTCACCGTGGGAACGCTCTGCCACTGAGCTACCCTAAAAGCCGCTACAAAAATACAATAAAACCAGAAATTCTCATTCTTTCTGCTGTCTTGTTATTTGTGTTATCAACCGGCCGGACGGCAGGTCGCACAAATAAACAATAAAACAATAACAGCGCGATGCTGTTCAACCACGGCTATAAAAGAGTGATTTAGCCAAATATTTCTGTGGCTTGGGTAGCTCAGTGGCAGAGCGTTCCCACGGTGAGGGAAGGGTCGCTGGTTCAAGCCCAGCTCCAAGCCCCAATTTTTCAATTTAATTGGAAAAAGTGGGTCTTGAAGCAAAGTCTACAGTAATATTTGCTAAATAATAAATTTACAAAAATCAAAAGCCGCTACAAAAATACAAATAAATGTAACAAATCAAAATGCTTAACTTGTTCCTACATCAATAGCCAACATTTTTTAACCACATATTGCACTAAACGTGAATTTCTACCAAATAATGACAGTGTACATGATTGCGAAGTCAAAAACATAATTTATGCAATATGGTGCAAACGATGCGGGCTGCATTATATAGGAGAAAGCCAAAGGAGCTTACGAAAACGTTTCAACGTGCACAAAAGAGATGTTAAAGTTAATGTTAAATACAGTTTCCTTGTAAAACACTTTAATAATAATGAACACTCTGCTAATCACATGAACGTATGTGTTTCAGAACACTGTAAAGATTTAGGTTCAGGAAATGAGCAAAATTTATTGCAACGTGAAGAGTTTTGGATAAAAGCGTTAAACACAGCGTTTTCTTTCGGTTTTAATGATAAAATTAGTGGCTACGGCGTTATTTCGTCTGATAAAAATCAACTTAACTACAAAAACAATCCTTATTTTTGTACAAAAATGCCTACTGTTGCAGTAAAGAAAAGTAGAAATAAAAAGAAACGAACCAATGAAGAAGTTAATTACTCTGCCGTGAACGTAATTATTAAAAATCTAAGTAAAACAAATGTTACGCCGTTTGATATTTACAAAACGTTAAACACTATTTCACTTAAAAACTTTTTGGTATCATTGAATTGGTTAGCGACAGTACGTATTGATTATTGGATTAAATTAGGCGTAAAAGAAAATGGCTGCTTGTAGATTTAGGACTGAAAGCGTAAATAAAATTAATTCGTGTAGTCCATTACAAAATGTGTACGTTAAAGCCAATTTTGTTAATAAAGGAGTTGACCTTATTAAATTTGATAATTTTTTAAAGATAAAACCCTTCTTTCAAGATTACTTATATATTACTTTTAAAAAAGAAATAATTTTAATATCGTGTATACCTACCTACCAGCCGTGCATCGGCACATAATTCTGTAACTATAAAGATTTCTTTAAAAAACTAAATTTTACCAAATTAGAAAATTTATTAAACTCAGATTGTGAATGCTCTGTATTCCAATTTTTGTTATCCAGTGTTTCAGCATATTATAACGGGTAACCTAAACTTTATTAAATAATTCCATATTACGAAAATTATTTAGTTATGGTGCTAAATATAGATTACCTAAATTAGTTAACTGGTATGAGGTTGAATTAGCTGCTTATGAATGTATTAATAATTTTATTAATTACTATAATAAAAAAATCACAAATAAGGTTCAATTTATTTAATGAATTTAAACAGCCAGCACCACAAAATATAGTAAAAAATCGAATAAAATTCTGTGTTAATAACAATTTTACTATTTCATACCCCGATGGTTTTTATGACGAAAATCTTATTAAATTCTACGAAAATCTTATTTAAAAACTAATCGCCAAACTACAAGAAAAGTTTGTCATTACTGTTATTGATAAAGCTGGTAATAATTTTGGTTTTTTTTTGTAAAAAAATACTATGCGCCAGTTCTTTGCGATGAATTAAGTGTAATTTTGACAGCAAACACGGGACATTTAAATATTGAAGGTAACAATGTATATAAACATGTTTCTAATTTAAGTTTAGATGATATTATTTAAATGCATGTACAATTTAGTAATCAAATTGGTTTTAATGTTAGTAATAATCAACTTTGTTTACCTCTTCTTTTTAGCATACCAAAGTTTCATAAAAATCCAATTAAATTTCGACATATTTCAGGAGCTAGTAGATGTAGTACTACAACTATTTCAATTTTGCTAAGTAAAATTCTAAAATTTTTTCGTAATCATTTTAATAACTATTGTAATGCGTTAAAAATCAAAACAGGCTCCACGTACTGGTCAATTAATAAATCGTTAGAAGTTATGGGCAAATATAATAATATTAGTAATATATACAATATTTTTAGTGGTGATTTTAGTACACTAGTACCAGCCCATCTTATGATACAGTTTTAGCCAATCTTTCAAGTTTAATTAACCTTTTATTTAGTAATTCAGGTAAAAAATATTTCATAGTGAGTTATTACAAATGTTATTATTTGGATATTTCTACTACACGAGAAAACTCGTTTTTTACTAAGAAGGAAATTTTACAGATGATAAAATTTGTAGTTACAAATTTCTACGTGCTTTTCGCTAAAGAAGTGTTTTGACAAAGTTCCGGTATACCGATGGGGTCAAACTGTTCACCGCAGATAGCAGATCTCACTTTATCATTTTTAGAATTCAGCTATTTAAAATCTAATATTAGAAATTGACTCAGGTTCAAATACACTTTTAGATATATTGACGATTTAGGGTAACTGACTTAATTTCGGCCACCAATTTAGGGTGTTAGAAAATTGGCTTATTTTTAAAACACAAAAGAACTAGCACAAAAGTAACTGTATTAATGTTGAATAAAATGTTTTTGCAAAAGTTTTTTATTTTTGTTAGTCTACATTATCAACATTTTCATAAAAAAAGTGAATTTTTTGTGATTTTCCTAATTTTTGCTTAGTGTTTAAACTGCATCAAATTTAGAACGAAGCAATATATAACCTTGAGATTTCTTCTATTTAAGGCTCAAAGTTGCTAATTTTCATGTTTTGATATTTTCTTCAAAATCATTTTGCAATGCGTTTAACTAGATGCGCATTTTAAGATTCCGTTAATTTCGGCCACCTGAAAATTTAAGTGAAAGAACCTGCCGTTTTTTACTGTTTTTAAATATCATTGTACTACCGTATTTATAAAGAATTTTTTTGCTCGTTTGACTTTGTTTTGACGTTTTTTAAACCAAAAATAAAAATTGAACAAAAAATACAAATTATTAAAACTTGTTTTTTTACGGTTTTGACATAATTATTTAAAGTCTTGCTTATAACTATTAAGGTTTGCAAACGGGAAAAAATTAAGTTATATGTACCAAGAACAATACCTAAGGGTAAATTTGCAACCTTTAGAAATTTTTATTGTTCGTTTAAGCAATAGTTATGGCCAATTTTTTGGTAGGTGGCCGAAATAAATGGCACGCGCCTTAATTTCGGCCACTATAAAAAGGAGACTTTAAATCTCTACTGATGTTTAAGTGTAACAGAAATTTTAAAATTTTGCACTGGAATAACAAATATAGCTATTGTTTGATTTTTAAGCCAAATTTTGGTTTTATTTAAAAAGCCAGAAAAAACTTATTCAAAAAATAAAAAAAAGGTGGCCGAAATTAAGTCAGTTACCCTACTTAGTTTTAATTGTAATAATTTTTATGCAATGTGTAAAAATATATATTCTACAGAATTGTCACTTACTGACACAAGTATTTCGAACAAAGCAGTTAATTATTTGGATTTAAATATTGAAATAAATAACCAAGGTAAACTAAATATTAACGTATCCAACAAAACGGACGATTTTAATTTTAAAGTTATACGTTACGTTCGTAAATCCAGCAATGTAAGTGTAAACATAGGGTTAAATGTAATTTTTACGCAAATTGTTCGAATTTCTCGGATTTGTTTGGATAAAAATTATTTTTTGATAAAATTTGTGAACTAT
>JASAMX010004370.1:0-10561 GCA_030248175.1 Microlaimidae sp. YZB2_3 | reverse complement strand
ATAATAATAATAATAATAATAATAATAATAATTTTTAATTATGCTTGTTTTAACAGAAATAATCGCTATTTATTTGTAATTATTTTCATAAAATTATTTTAAATGAAAAAAAATATTTAAAAAGCAAATTAAAAATCGACTTATCTTTTTTAATGAAAAAAACCAAAAAAATTATTGAGTCATTATTTCAAATTAATATTTATTTCCGGATTTAAGGCAAAAATGTTTACTTTTAAAATTTTATGCTTCCGGACAGACTGTTTACTTTTAAAATTTTATGCTTCCGGACAGTCTTTAAGTTTATTACTGTTATACCGTTATATTGCTAAAAAATTTAATTTCCTTAGGATGTGTCGCAAAACAAATTTATTGTTTCAGCGAATAAAATTGGTATCACATAATATTTTGCAAGTTTTAAAGGTCAATTATGTAAATTATTTGTATAGTTAAAACAAATTTAAATTAAGCGTTACAGCATTATGTGTTTTTCATGTTGTTTACTGTGTATTTCTGTGCGTTTCGTACACTTACATTATTTATTCTAATAAATTATTTATTCCATTCGTGAAAAACAACGCCAAAATCACGATAGATAAGAAATAATAAAAAACAATAAATTATTAGTACTAAAATATAAATATAAAAGTTATGAGAAACACAAATTTAAACCGCTAAAGCCTTTTTGATTTTTGTGAGATAAAAAAATAACACGCCATTAACCTATTTGAGAGCGGTGCCAAGAATTTTTTCACTAAATTCGTCTTGGTAGTTTTTCATCTTTGAAATTACCAATAGTGATACACCAAGCGCCTATTTCATAAAAATTTTTGTAATTGTAAATTAATAAACGCATATAAATTGTTTTTATTTTATTAATTAAAAAATACGTAAGTAACTGGACTTTACGAAATTAACAAATTTGTAATTTTTAAATTCTGAACGCAATTTTATTAAATACTTTTTAGTTAAAAATACAAAAATATATGCATTTATTACTTTACACTTACAAGCAATATTTATGAAATATGTCCCAAAAAGCGATTTTTAACTTAGCTTCAGACCGTCGAAACACCGTAACAGTCAAAACGAATGAAAAGAATAGTTTTATTAGGTATATAGTTTTTAGTTAAACTATATACATTTATCAATGCTGTTTAACGAACTTTACGAACGCGTAAGTATTTGTTGATTAAAAAACGAATTTATTCACCTAGTTCAAACTCAAGTTGTGGAGGTGTTACTTGCACGAACAACAGTTAATTATCATGAATTTTCAGGATTAGAATAATGATAGAAATTAATAAAAAGTTTTTTTAACACGATATGTAAATTTTCGCTTAAAACCTTTTTAACTTTTTTAAATTTTAACCGAAAATACAATTCAAAATTGTTATTGTTAAAGCGACACGCTATTTATAAAATTGATTCTAACAGGACCCTAGATCACGTAAATTGTACCACGAACAGATTCTCCTTATTAGATACTGAACCAAAACTCTACTGCTTGACTAATTTTAAGGTGTTCAATTTTATTATATATATTTCGTGATATCAGCTTGCATAAATCGACATACAGTCAATAAGAATTGAAAATATTTTTCTATTTCACTTAATTTACTTTTACTTAATAATGCTGTTTTTTAGATAAAATATATATATATATATATATATATTAAAACAATTAAAATATATAAGTGTTATTATTCTAAGTGGTAACCGAACAGGATTATTGCTATATATATATATATATATATATATATATATATATATATATATATATATATATATATATATATATATATATATATATATATATATATATATATATATATATATATATATATATATATATATATTAAAACAATTAAAATATATAAGTGTTATTATTCTAAATGGTAACCGAACAGGATTATTGCTCGATTCCAGAAATCTGTTTCACTTTATTTTAATTTAGCATTTTGAAGCTGATATTGTGGCATTAGAAATGAATTAATGAACTAAAATATTTTTTCATTTCACTAACTTTACTAATATATAATAATGTTATTTTTTGCATAAAATACAATTTATTAAAACAATTAAAGTATTCAAGGGTTATTATTCTACGTGGTAACCGAACAGGAATATTACTTAATTTCAGAAATCTGTTTTACTTTATTTTATTTTAGCATTTTGAAGCTGATATTGTGGCATTAAAAATGAATTAATGCACTAAAATATTTTTTCATTTCACTAACTTTACTAGTATATAATAATGTTATTTTTTGCATAAAATACAATTTATTAAAACAATTAAAATATTCAAGGGTTATTATTCTACGTGGTAACCGAACAGGAATATTACTTAATTTCAGAAATCTGTTTTACTTTATTTTATTTTAGCATTTTGAAGCTGATATTGTGGCATTAAAAATGAATTAATGCACTAAAATATTTTTTCATTTCACTAACTTTACTAAAGATAAATTCTATCAGGGTGAAAATAGATGAGTGGTAAAGTAACCACTAGTTTTTTGAGAAAATATCACGTGCATAGAAACACATGACGCAACTAAATAATAATTGGTTACATAACCGCTGAAAACTTTTTTTTTAATTTTTTTCGCTCATGGGTTTATTGTTTATTTCTTCCTAGCGGAAAGCGGTTACGCCCTAAATTTCAGCCTGGAAGACTTTAGCTTTAGTATATAATAATGAATTTTTTGCATTTGTTTTTATCCAGAATAACAAAAAAACTCCAGAATTCGAAGGAAGAGTTGGGGAAAATATTGGATTCTTTTCAGTTATTTTGTAACATGAAAAAGTTTTTAAAGCTCTAAAAAGTTTACCTTCTAAGATTTCTCAGATTCCCGATGGGTTTTCATCCTATTTCCTAAAGAGTATCGCTGCAGAAATTGCTCTACCCCTTTCAATTTTGTTTGAAAACAGTATGAAAATGGGTGTTTTGCCTGATAATTGGTTAATAACAATAATTATGCCCATATTTAAAAAGGTATGGCTTCTTGTAAAAATAACTACAGACCCATATTCCTAACTTCAGTTATATGTAAGGTTATCGAACGAATAATCGCAGAATCTATATTGTATTGCTTAAATCAAAATAATTTAATTTCAGATGAACAGTTTGGGTTGTTGTCTAAAAAATCCACTTGAACTCAATTGATAGCTGTGCTAGAGTAGTGGAACAAAGCTTTAAATGAGCAAAAGCGTATAGATTGTATGTACATTTATTTTGCCAAAACCTTCGACTCCGTTTGCCACTCTAAATTACTCTTTAAACTAAAAGTATATGGCATTTATTTTGAATTATTAACGTGGATTAAGAATTTTATAACAAATCGGTGTAAAATTGTTTCAGTTGGAAATAGCTATTCTCCAGCTTTACTTGTCAAATCTGGGGTTCCTCAAGGCTCGGTGCTTGGTCCTCTCCTTTTTGTAATTTATATAAATGATATTACAAGTTTTATTAAAGGTTCCTGTGGTCTTAAAATGTTTGCGGATGATACTAAGTTCTATAATATTCGAGGTAATGAAGGTACGGGTCTTTAGAGCCACAAGCAGTGAACTTGGAACCATCGAAAATTTTTGGGAACTTAGAGTCACTAGCAATGGGAACTTGGAGCTTTTCAGAAAAAATTGGTTTGGGGTAAAATTTAGGTTTCGCTTAGGCTTAGGTACACGTTTTAGCGATTTTTATTTTTGGCTCCAAGTTACCAACTTACGGCTCCAAGTTCCCCACTTAGGCTCTAAATTTCCTATTTTTGGCTCCAAGTTCCAGCTCCAAGTTCCCTAGGCTCCATCGACCCTAAATCGTTATGAAGATTGTTCAGACTTAAAAGCTACACTTTTGAATTTTTCTAGATGGACTAACGATTGGCAACTAACTAAACATAGCCTTTCAAAAATGTTTTGTTTTGTCATCTGGAAATCTAAGTCTCGCAAGTTGTTCATATGAGCTAGGTAACAAAAACATTGAAAATGTAACCCCAATTAAAGATCTAGGTATTTTGATTACAAACGACCTAAAATTTTCTAGTTATTGTGCCCAAATCGCTAGCAAGGCATATTCTCGTGCATTCTTGGTTTTACGCTGCTTTAAAAGAAAAAATCCATATTTTCTAACTCGCGCTTATAAGACTTACGTGCGTTCTTTATTGGAAACAAATAGCTCAGTTTTTAATCTTTACTACGTTAAAGATATAAAAATTCTAGAAAAAGTTCAAAAGTATTTTACCAGAATCGTTTTTTTTTCAAAATGTAACTTAGGCTACTCGGATTATAACAAAAGACTTAAGTTCTTGTTTCTAACTTCACTTGAAGTTCGACGTATTAAAACTGATCTTTGCATGGTATATAATATTGTAAACAATAATGTAGACTTGAAATTCGATAAGTTTTTTAAATTAGATAATTCATGTTATAACTTAAGAGGAAACACATATAAATTGAAACTAACTGAAAAATACAACCATGATGTTAGAAAATATTTTTTCACCCAACGAATTGTCTCAATTTGGAACTCCTTAGAAAATGATATTGTAACAGGTAATACATTAGCAAAGTTTAAATCCTTACTCGCCTCCACCGACTTACTTTTTTTGTATAGTGTTTTCTTAGGCAATATGTATAGTGTACTTGTTCCTTTATTCCCCTTTTTATCTGTTTTAACTATAATTTTGCTAACAAATAAATAAATTCAATTAAAAAAATGTTATGTTTTGCATAAAATACAATTTATTAAAACAATTAAAATATTCAAGTGTTTTGATTTCTAGTTGTAACTGAACAGAAGCATTGTTCAATCCAAAAAATTTGTTTCATTTTATTTTAATTTAGCATTTCCAAGCAGATATTGTGGCATAAGAGGTTATAAAACCAGCCTTGGTGTTGCGGGAGGGAAAAAAATTATCGAAATTACTTCTCTGGGGCCTATTTCATAAAGACGTTTGTATATTTTCATTTTACAAGTCTCCGCCTATTTTTTGTAAATTACATGAAAGAGGATATACAACAGGGCGAATATTGATCGGTCAGCAGAGATGAAGTGACGTGGCTGCGACCAATCAGCGCAGAGCAGTGCGCGCAGATGCTCCCCCTGTGCGCTGTTTCATAAATGTTAGGAACATTTGATTCTTTGTAAATATTTACAAAGAAATGAAATCCTATGTTAAAGCATAGGGATTTATGCAATAAATATTTATGCAAATTTTTGGTTTTTTATAGGTTTATCCAAAAGTCAAATGCATTTCTGTTTCTTTGTAGATTTCTACAAAAAAGAAGTGGACATTTACAAAAAAAAGGGTATGTTCCTAACTTTTATGAAACAGCGCCCTGGATTGCAAGTCGAAAAACCTTTATCGCGTATTTTACAAAAAATAGGCGGAGATTTGTAAAATGAGATTTTACAAAGGTTTTTGTGAAACAGGCCCCTGCTCTTCCTTCCCCATACAATGTTTATCGTTTCGAGTTACGTCTGCGGTGTGGCGTAAATTTCACAAAAGTGGGGTTGTGTTACTCGCTTAGTATTTTTTGGGTGGGTCCGTTTGATTGAATGAAAATCACAGGAGGCCACTTAGACCGGAGCTAGTTTCACGTTTTCGGGTCGCCATTCGCTTACTCTGGTAGCCTTCATGGATATTAAAGCCCTTATGTCTTTAGCGTCCGAATCGATCATTTTTTTAAATGAATTTAGCCTCTAGTATATCGGAATGAGTCAAAGGCAAAGTCACTATTTAAAATTCGAATTGGTGCCAGCCAATGAACGCTTCGTTAAGGTTAAATAAATAAAGCAGAAAAATTCCCAAGTTAAATGGTTTTTTACGGCGCACGGAAGTCTAAACCACATCTCGTTTTCAGATACTTGCACATTTATAACTATAATTAACCTGCTAACAATATACCACCAATTTAAAGAGGAACTTTAATAGCGCAAACAGAATAAAAACATCCAAGCTTCTGAGCTATCTGAGCCCGTATTCACAAGAAACCTTATGTACTTGGTAGCCCTACGCTGCATAAGCACCCTATCGACAGTGGTACTAAGACTAATTCGTTTTACTAGACTCGTTATATAACAAACACTATAAATTGTAATACTTCAAGTACAACTATAGGTTACACTATTATTGCAGCCCTAAAAGCAAGCAAATTTAAAACTTTAAAACAGATCAATTACTTTAAAAAAATCAAAACAATTTTTAAAACATTTACCGAAACAACAGTACCAAAAATTACACAGTTACCCACTTAATAACATTACGAAAATTGAGTTTTAATCATTTGAAAATTTAGGCAGCTTTTTTTTATAATATGGTACTTTACTTACTGAGGCATTATGAAAACCCATGTGCGCTGCAAAAAATAAATACTGTAGATTTTAGCAGTCACACACCATCAAACTAACTTTTTTTACTATCATAATACAAACACAACAAAAATAAAATAATTGTAAATGTTTTCTAAATATTTTTAAAATACATAAAAAATCGGTTATAAGTAATTTTAGTAATAATTATAAGTAATAAAAAAAGCAATAAGTAATAAAAAAGTAATAAATAATAAATTTAAGTAATAATTATAAGTAATAAATAAGTAAATAAGTAATCATGGGTGGCGCGGGAGCGCCACGGGGCGATTTAGCCCCGTGGCGCCGCGCCAACCATAATTAGAGAACGTGGGTAAATTTTGAAATTCAGAACCTTCTTCTTCTTCTTTTTCTTCTTCTTCTTATTATTATTCCAACGCTCCATTCTTAAAAACGATATTCCTCATTCGTTACTGATTGATCAAAAATAAACATGGGCTCATTAGAAAGAAGAAGGAATTACGCAACTTTCTTAGGAAGCACTTTTTTCATTTAGGTCCTTGTTATCGATTTATTGATCAAAATAAAAAAAAATTGAAAAATAGACAAATAAAAACTCCCAATCGCACAATAACAGCCTTTTGGCAACAATAAGCCTAGTCTTGAAAAATGCTCTGAATAGAGCAGGAAAAAGGGGCGATTTTTCCTCGGGCGTATGTTTAGACAGAAAAGATGTAGACTAGTCTGAGATGGACATTATGTGGACTATAGAAAATTTGCATTTGGTTTGGCCAGCTGCTCACTAAATAAAAATTACTACGATATGATAATGATTTGTTTATACATTGATCTAATCACACAGCACTGTTGCATATTTTTTTTAGTTTGATGAAATGTCAATTGAAAAAATCATACTCACAGCAATTATTGACAAGCGCGAAATCGCCACTTTTTCAAATTTATAGTTGTTTCTTACACATACAAATATAACCTTGTAATTGAAAAAGTGGCGATTTCGCGCTTGTCAAAAATTGCTGTGAGTATGATTTTTTCAATTGACATTTCATCAAACTAAAAAAAAATGCAATAGTGCTGTGTGATTAGATCAATGTAAATACAAATCATTATCATATCGTAGAAATTTTTATTTAGTGAGCAGCTGGCCAAACCAAATGCAAATTTTCTATAGTCTACATAATGTCCATCTCAGACTAATCCACATCTTTTCTGTCTAAACATACGCCCAGGGAAAAATCGCCCCTTTTTCCTGCTCTATTCTTAGAGCATTTTTCAAGGCTAGTAACTAATTATAATAAGTAATAATTATAAGTAAAAAAAGCTAAGTAATTTTCTGGTATCAAAATAAATAGGGACACAATAAATTACATATGCGTTTGTTTTTTTGAGATGGTAAAATTATATTTGGTAAAATTTGGTGAAACATATAGTAAATTTTTATTTGAGCACATAAATTTTTTTTAATTAAAAAAATCTTGCGAAAAAAATATGTAAAAAATAGCTCAGTTTACTGTTGGGTAGTGCATTTAATTTCGGCACTTTTTTTGTTTTTCCGATGTAACTTTTTACTGTATGGCCCGATTTTCATGTTTGAAATGTATGCATTTAATTTCGGCACTTTACAAACATTCGATTGTTTCTCAGTCAAAAAATAATCATTTTCAAAAATTTAAAAGCCAATCATTATCTCCTGACAGTTTTCTTTAATTTAAGCTTCTACTTGTTGTTCAACGTGTAACTGGCAAAAAGTTACAGCTAAAATGGCAAATGGTATCAAAATGAGGAAAATTTGGGAAAAAAGTGCATTTAATTTCGGCACTTTTTAAAAGGACCCCCTTAATCGAGTTTAAGTGCAGTGCTATGATTCCTACACATTTCAGCGTTGTCTTTTAAACTAGTTACAACTACAATTTAACACCCGACCACTTAATTCAACCCGTTTTTACCTACAGCAATATGTGTGCCGAAATTACACTATTTTATTTTATAACGATTGCTCACCACAGACGCAACGTAAAACCACGGGGACTAAAAATTCTGAAAATAGATTAAATTTTACCCGGAAAGTTTATTTTTAAACCAATTTATTGCGTAATGATAAAATTCCCATGTTCTAAAAACGAGTAACAATTTTATTTTTTATAAATCACACAGTTTCACATGAAAATATCAAAATATAACAAATAAAAAGCTCACGACAGTCATCTACATAAAATAAGCTCTCATATGAGCTATCAAACGTCGTATCCGTCCAGGATTACCAAATATATAGTCCAAAATCAAAAATATGTCCAATTTGAAAAAGTGCTGAAATACAATGCACTACCCTATATTAATTATAAATATTCTGTAGGGGCGGTCTTTGCCTAAATAATTAGATATCACTGGATAGTTAGTGCACTATCGTCTTAGTGAGCTAGTAAAATTAAAATGGTGTAGAAGTGCCACTTTTGAGAACTAAAGTGAATAGGGCCTCTGGTAAATATGAGTTCAGAGCTCCTCTGATTGAAGCTGATTTGTACTGATAAAAAAGCAATAGCGTATAATTGTCATTTCGTTCTCTGGATAAGATTAAGCATCTCCCTACCGCTAAAATGGACTTTTTTCTTTGACTGTTCCAATTTTTCTTGTCAAGATCATTTTCGTGATTTTTTTGCCCAAACCATTTTCCCCCTATTGCTGTTAAACAAATAAAACAAATAATTTATTCGCATCAGAAAGTAAAACAAAATTTCTTTATTTTATTTTCTTTATTTATTTCAGTTTTTATATCAATATCAACTATATGTAGCAACTCCAAAAAGAGCCTACAATACAAAACGCAAAAATTATGCAAACGTTATTACAATAAGAAAAAGGGTGAATTTAATACTTTATTTATAATAATAAAAGGAAAATCTGTTTACTATAAATGCATCGTAGTTAAACCGCTCATCTTTTCATATAACATGTAAGTATAGCCGGAATCCAGCGCGGTAATTATTAAAAAACCGCACATCACCATTTAAATTACAGTAAATATCGTGCTGAGTGCCGGATATACCAAAGGTGGATAATACGATAATCCGGGACAAAGGTGTGACACTCGTGTTTAACAAACGCGGCCATGCGAAAGACAACCAGCGGACGGACGGGTGTCATCGTGACGGACGGGTGTCATCGTGACGGACGGGTGTCATCGTGACGGACGGGTGTCATCGTGACGGACGGGTGTCATCGTGACGGACGGGTGTCATCGTGACGGACGGGTGTCATCGTGACGGACGGGTGTCATCGTGACGGACATGTGTCATCGTGACGGACGGGTGTCATTAGTGGGCGGACAGGTGCCACGATAAATATTTTGATAACCATGTTTCTAAAGATATTTATTTAATCTTCTTGGCTGGCTTCCAAACACTTAGCTCAGCATTCTCAAGAATATAATATAGATGTAATGCATAAATAAAAAGAATATGCTTTACAGTAAAAGCATAAGTCACTTAGTTTTAAAGAAAGTAGTTTGACATAATCATTTGCTTTTTTTGAAACATCTTTTAAGGTTTTAATGGGTTTTTTCTACACTTATTCAGGTGTTATTTCGAGTACCGAGCGAAGGGGGATAAATCTTTACTGGATGTATTTAATGAGCCTTCTTTCCTTTTACTTCAAAAAAATAATAATAAAGTGGCAAATAAGAAAAAATATCCCCAAAATTAAAACAAAATGACAAAGGAGCATGGAATAAATCGTTAAAAACCTAGCAATACGTATTTTTTTATTGTACTCGTTCGAGTTGCGTATTGTTAATCAGACGTTTTACTTTCCCAGGAAAAAACTCTGTAATTTATATTTACTGTTTGCGGTTACTCTAACACAAAGAGTCACAATCAGTATAAAATCAACGTCTCTGACTCTATTTTGTTTAGATTATTTGTGTTAAAATATTAAAAGAGTCACAGTTACGATTGTTTTACGACGCTTTTGACTTAGTGTTAGAGTAACCACGTGTTAAAATACGTTATAAAGTGGAAGACAGCTGATGTGTGAATGTGAACATTGTATGTCAGCTGTGAAATATTGATTTTATGCCAGGACTCTTTTGTGCCGACCTTAGCGCACGCAGCGCTTGAGCGCATAAACGCATTTTCTTCAGGACTTTTTTGTGCCGGGACTCTTTTGTGCCAGGACTCTTTTGTGCCAGCTGCGATTTTTTTCAGGACTCTTTTGTGCCGGGACTCTTTTGAAGGTGAGCCTATA
>JASAMX010004368.1:0-16003 GCA_030248175.1 Microlaimidae sp. YZB2_3 | reverse complement strand
TAGTACGTTCAGTTAGTGTATTGCTAGCAGATAAAGCGTGCTTTTCCAGACCTGTGCATGGTCTGGAAACGCATCGCCCCCCCTCGCTTTATTAAAGGATTTGCCCCCCTCCCCCTTTCGCCCAAAAATTATGGCCCTGTTTTTTACCTATTATGACGCCATCATCGCAAAATTTTTGCAGTTTTAAGCCTATTTCAATGCATTTTAAGCCATTTTAGACCAATTGGGGACACTTCGCTCCCGGCGCACTTCGCTCTTGGCAAATTTTGTAAACGCATTTTTGCGACGCTCTTAAAGATGGAAACCCTACATTTTCCTAAGCCTAAAGCGAAACCTAAAAATTTTTTTTTTCGAATTCAAGGCTATTTTAAAATTAGCCAAAAAGGCATAGTTTCCAAGTTAAAATCCTACTAAAAATTGCAAAAATTTTCCGGGAGCGAAATGGGTAAGGAGCGAAGTTGTGGAAGGGAAATTGCCCGTTCTCTTTTAGACCATACATAGGCACGGGGGGTTGGGGGGCTAACCCCCCAAAATTCTAATAACTATGTCTCTCAACTTGTGCGGGAACTTACCCCCCATGTTTTAAAATAATGCTATTTTTTGTGTAAAAACGTTTGAATCTGGTGTGAATCGCGTCATTTTAATTGCGGAAGAGCCAATAAAAATCATCAATTATGACGTAATAAAAAAATTTGCATGACGTAAGGAAGTATTTTGGAATTTTAACGAAAATTTATGTTGCGTTTTCATGGGGTTATTTGGACCATTTTCTAATATTTTAAATCAAAATAAATTTAAAAAATTTAAAACTAATTTTTTAAAGTTTATTATTCTTGTAAAACTTTTCAATTGAAAGGTTTGCTGCTGCCAGCATACGGGCTTGGAATCCTTCCAAATTTCAAATTCGTCATTTTTGACAGCTTATTGTAAGCTTAATATTAGGTTTTTTTTACACAAACGATATATCAAAATTCGTCATATTATGTGATAAATTTTACATTTTTAATGATTTTGAAAAAAAATTGAAAAAAATTTTCGGCATTCGTGTTTGGCCCCTTCCAGCCCCGGGGGGTCAACCCCCAAAAAAAATTTTTAGGTCAAAAGTAAAGAAATAAAAATTGGCGCACATTTAATATAAGAATATGATCAATACCTATCGTACACACTTCGAGCAGGAAGTGAAACAAAATAAATAATTCGGACAGTGTATTAGCGTGGCGGAAATTCGTGAAAGATCGCGAAAATCGCGCGCATTCAAGTCATTATCAAAAAAATTTGAGCGAGCCGATTTCGCTCAAACTTTCAGAAAAAACTCAAAAAAATAATGTTTTAACAGCATACCAAGGGGCGTTTCTTATCTCGTACTAATAAAAAAGTTTTTTTTTTGGGACCAGGTTTTTTTTACCGCATCGGCTGTAGAGATGACGACTTTTCCTAACCTTTTAAAAAGATAGCCAAGAGTCTGAGGAGGGAGGGCGGGGGGTGGTGGGGCCCCCAAATCGAGAAGGGGGGGTAACCCCCCACTCAGAAGGGGAGAGGAGAAAAGGCTACGCCCCCCCCGAATTGAAAAATGAAAAAAAAATTTAAATAACTATAACTGCCCTAAATTAAGTTTTAAGAAATGAATGTTTTACAATAAAATGCTCAAAAATAAATAAAAAAGTGTTTTTTGACTAAAATAGCGTTTTTTATTATTTTCCTAAAAATCGAAAAACTATATGTGTAAAATGCACTCCCAAAAAAAAAACGATAATGGGTATTTGCGTTTCTGGATTAACCCCCCCCCCTAATTTAATGTTTAACCCCCCCCCCCCCCCTCCCCACTCACAACCAACTCCCATACTATGGTCTGAGCTATGCTCCCATATTTATGTCCTGCACATATTCTAACCTCCGTTATGGAGATATGACCGTTAAAAGTTCGAGTTTTGTCGCCAGTCCTCTCCTCATCGTTTTTGTTATAGGCTATAGTCTATACTGCAATATCATATAATTATTTATATAATGCAATATTATATTATCAGACCTGTGCACGGTTTAAAAATGCCCCCCTCGCTTTATTAGAGGATTCCCCCCCCCCCGTATTATTGCCCACCCCCTAGGAAAAATGAAAAAGTAACCAAAAATTATGACGCCATTTTTTACCTATTATAACGCCATCATCGCGAAATTTTTGCAGTTTTTAGCCTATTTCAATGCATTTTACGCCATTTTAGACCTATTTTTACCTTATTTTTGCTTTTTTTTTCTTTTTTTCGCTTTTCCTTTCTTTTTTTCTCTTTTTTTCTCTTTTTCTTTTCCTCCTGCTTGCCCCCCGTTTTATCGCCCCCCCGTTTCAAAAAAGTTGTCCCCTTGTGCCCCCATTTTGGAAGTGCCCCCCCCCCCTAATAAAACCCGGGGTGCAGTGCACAGGTCTGATAGACTATATTCTATACTGCAATATCATTATAGTGCAATATTATTATAATATGGTTAAAATAATAATAGCAAAAAAATAATTCAATTTAGCATCGGAAGAGGTAAGAAACAGCGAAAAGCGCTCACGCCGTATTTTCGGCCCTCAGACCAAAGTACACCAAATCAGAAGCCTTTGGATCGTTTGGCCGCCTTTGAAATGGCCGACGCGCTCTACAGAAACGGCAACGCAAACGCTCTAACCAACGGGAAAACGACAGATCCCCTGGAAAACGGCACCCCGCCGTCGTCGGGAGACCAATGGCGCGGTATAGAAGAGGAATTGTGCTGGGAGAGACAGTGCAGGGAGCAAAAGCAGATGATCGAGTAAGTCGGCGGCCCATCCCGGACCGGGTCAAAGAAAGGAGTATAATAGTGATGGGCAGTTCCGGTTCCGGAGGGTTCCGGGCAAAATTTGGAATTCCGGTTCTGGATTTTTGGAAAATCTCAATTCCGGTTCCTGTTCGGGATTTTTGGCAAATCTCAATTCCGGTTCCGGTGTTCCGGGGGTTTCGCAGTTTAGAAGGCAGTTCCGGTTTCGGATGTTCCGGGCAAAATTAGGAATTCCGGTTCCGGTTCTGGATTTTTGGAAAAATCTCAATTCCGGTTTCTGTTCCGGATTTTTGAAAAATCTCAATTCTGGTTCCGGTTCCGGTGTTCTGAGGGTTTCGCAGTGTAATAGGCAGTTCCGGTTTCGGATAATCTGGGCAAAATTTGGAATTCCGGTTCCGGTTTCTGTTCCGTTTTTTGAAAAATCTTAATTCGTTCCGGTTCCTGTTCTGGATTTTGGAAAATCTCAATTCTGGTTCCGGTTCCGGTGTTCCGGGGGTTTCGCAGTTTAGAAGGCAGTTCCGGTTTCGGATGTTCCGGGCAAAATTTGGAATTCCGGTTCCGGTTCCTGTTCCGTTTTTTTGAAAAATCTCAATTCCGGTTCCGGGGGTTTCGCAGTTTAATAGGCAGTTCCGGTTTCGGATGTTCCGGGCAAAATTTGGAATTACGCTTCCGGTTCCTGTTCCGGATTTTTGGATAATCTCAATTCCGGTTTCGGTGTTCCGGGGGTTTCGCAGTTTAATAGGCAGTTCCGGTTTCAGATATTCCGGGCAAAATTTGGAATTCCGCTTCCAGTTCCGGATTATTAGAAAATCTCAATTCCGGTTCTGGTGATCCGGGGGTTTCGCAGTTTAATAGGCAGTTCCGGTTTCGGATGTTCCGGGCAAAATTTTGAATTCCGGTTCCAGTTCCTGTTCCGGATTTTTGGAAAATCTCAATTGTGGTTCCGGTTCCTGTTTCGGATTTTTGAAAAATGTGAATTCCGGTTCCGCAGTTCCGCCAATCACTGAAGTGTAATCCTTGGTTTGATATTTTGCGTGACTTGGCAATTGGTTCGGAGAAAAAGTTTGGACTTGCTTGGGTCACCACGGCGCTGTAGGGGACTTTCGTCCAACATAACCCACTCTACGTCTAAAAAAATTCCAAAAGTGGCCTGGTTAATCACTTCCACAACTACTGAGAACGCCTTTATCACCCCTTTCCGTTCTCCCCGCTATGGAAAGGTTAACGATTATCATAGAGATAGAATTAACCATAGGTGTTTTTGGGGGGGACAGAGGGGTGCACACCCCCCCCCCTAGAGCCAAAATTTTGGACCCCCCCTAGAAAAAATTCAGGGGTTATATTACAGCTGATTAGAACTTGCCACAAGTTTAATTATTTCACTTAAACAAAAGAAGAAAAAAAAGATTTGCGATCGGCCTAAATTTTTAAGTAACCTAAGCATTTAAATTGCCACTGACTGAAAATATCTTATAAAATTCCGACGTCTGTTTAGACTCAGTCCGGGTCTGTTTTTAGCAGAATACTTTCTACGAGATTCAGTAATTTACTTGCATTATGAATGCACTTTTATTTAATTAAAATTTTGATAAATATTTAATTTAAAATCTTTGTTTTGCGTAAAATCCAAACAGCACGTCATACTATATTTTTGTTTTAAAGCGCATGTTTGGTGATTGTCGGTTTTTAAAAATGTTGTACCGGGTCTTTTTTTTAATAGATTATTGGTGTTTTGTTTAAAAGTCCGAAACCAATAATTATGCATTAGTCGAGTTAGCATGATTTTATGCATGGATGCGTGTCTTTATGCCAATTTCCTTTATTTTTTATTGATATAAGCAAAAGTTATATAAATTTAGCTTTAATGAAATTTTTGTTCCCTTATAAAATATGGTTTTCTCTGAAAAATAATTTTGGGGTTTTTTTTTCACAAATTAGGGGGAGAGGAGCAAACAACTCATTGTTTTATTCAGACCTGTGCAAGCCGCCTCCCCGGTAGTTTATCGGGAGGGGCACGGCCAAAACGGGGGATGGCACGGCCAAAACGGGGGGAGGCACGGGGCGGCACGGCAATTTTTTTGAAACGGGGGGGCAAGCAGGGGGGAGAGAAAAAAAGGGGAAAAAGAGAAAAAAAGAAGGGAAAAGGGAAAAAAGGGACAAAAAAAAGCGAAAATAAGATAAAAATAGGTCTAAAATGGCTTAAAATGCATTGAAATAGGCTAAAATCTGCAAAAATTTTGCGATGATGGCGTCATAATCGGTAAAAAAATGGCGTCATAATTTTTTGGGTACTTTTTTATTTTTCCGCGAGGGGAACAAATCCTCCAATAAAGCGGGGGGGGGGGGGGCATTTTCAGACCGTGCACAGGTCTGATTACCGTCAGAAATATAAAAAACAGAAATACACAATCTGAAGGCTGGTTCATACTTATGTAAAAACGTCCTTTGGACTTTGTCCAAAAGACGTTTTTACATAAGTATGAACCAGCCTTAATACTCGTCTAGTTCCTAAATAAGATTATTCAATTTAAGGTTTAAGGAAGTGTGATTACTGTATATGCTATATTCTTTTTACACTGTACGTTTCTCACTCAATATACATAGGTGAATTGTTCAAATTCGCCAGGGGGTGGCATCCCTGGGCAAATGACCCTTTAAATTAGGGGGATTTTTTAAAGAAGATCTCACTCGACCTTCTGGATTTTTAGAAGCGGAGCAACCCCAGGTGACTGGCTGGCTAATTTAAAATTAAAAAAGGGTCAAGGAAGAGTATCCGGTTTCCAAACAAAGTGGTTTTAAATTATATATTTAAGATTTTAGGATTAATGTGGAATTGAATTTCTTAAAAAAAAATTAGTTCTTCAGCTCTTGACACCCCCCCCCCATCCTCCCTAAAACCCTAAACCATTAAATGTTTAATAATAGTTTTTTTATAAGATAATACTACTTTTTATTAAATAAAAAGCGATATTTAGGTATAAAAAGGGTGTAAAACATGAATTTATGTTAAAAATTCACGTTTTTGGAAGAAAATTTAGTATTAAAAAGTACTTAAAATTTATTCAAGAGGGGAGGGGGGTCAGATTTCAAAATCTAGAGGGGGGTCAGGGGTAAAAAATTCGGAAATTCGGGGGGAGGGGGGCCCCCTAGATTTTCGTCTAGGGGGGGTCCCAAAATTTTGAGGCTAGAGGGGGTGGACCCCACCCTACCCCCCCCCCCTTTCTCACCTATGGCTCCAATCCCTGCCCTGCCCACGGGGCGTGTCAAATAGTCAAACTCCCAATAACGTACTAAACCTATACCATTGACAGAATATTATATTTTTTTAATATTTAATTATTTTTTATAAAAAAAATTGTTATTTTGTTTTTTTTTTTCTAAGTGTTTACTTCATTTTGCAATACTTGTAGTATTTACTTGATTAGCGTGTGGTAATCTTTTAAGAAATCTGAATATCAACAGTCTTTGGATTACAATATCGATGATGCTAATTATTTCTCCACGCTTTCGGCTTCTACCTTTCTTGATTGTGGCACCGGTGCTATTTCTTTGGTTCTTCATACTTCGCGTTTAGTTCTTTTCAACACAACAAGCTATACAACAAACTGGTTCTAAGTAACTTATAAACGGTTCTTTTTGTTCTTCACTGGTCTTCACTTCTATTTCTAACGTCTGTTGTTTTCAAGCAATAACTCCAACCATTTCTTTTTGTAATTAAGGTGCTTTTTTGGGTACTGACGTTTTGACAAATCTTTGGAGTCGTGTAGATGGTTTGGAAACTAAAATTTAAAAAAAAAACGTTAAAAAAATGTTTTAAAAAAAGTTAGCAGAAAAGTTAATAATGCGAATTTTTGGCAAATAAACAGTTTGGCGTTACAATAAAAACTTTAACGCTTCTTTAATAAGTTATTGATTAAAGGTATTGGTAAATTCAAAATATTCACATTCTGTGGTCACATGGGCAAGTTGGTCTGGTGGAGGGAGGGTTTGTTTGTTTTTTAAGTCCATTTTACCCATTTTTTTTAAATTTTGATTGAAAACTAAATAAAAAAGTTACTTTGTTTGTCAAGTGGCTTTTTACTGCTTAAAACACTTAAACATTACTTTTTTTTTAATTTTTTCTAAACTTGAGAGAAGAACCTCTTTTCAAACTCCATAGTTAAGGTTCGTTCAACAACGCATCATAGTTCCCCTTCACCCAAATTCTAAAACTAAAAAAATACTACCGACACCTTCATTGTCCTCCTCCCAATTAGAAAATAGGGTTAGTAGAATTGGGTTCACTCCTCGTTGCCTTAAAATTCCCCCCTCCTAGGCAAACATCCAAAGGGTCGGCCGTTTTTTTTATTTGGTGGGGGGTTGAGTAATCCCCTACGCATATGCAGACATGTTTACAAACAAGAAATGTCCCCTTCCATAATATTACTGTCTGTGCCACCAACCACCCCCCCCCCCCCCTCCACTCGAAAATTGAAAAAAAAAACTAGAAAATATGCATCATTTTTGAACTATTTTCAAAGAATTTTTGCAGTTTTTAACCTATTTTAACTAAATTTAAGCTATTTTAGATCTATTTTTTATTAATTTTCGTGTTTTTGACCTCTTTTTCTATTAATGCCTACCAGTTTGTTTGACGATTCTGTGAATGAAAATGTTAGATTTTTTCTTCTTTTTTTACATTGTGTATTGTGTTTGTTACTTTTATAAAATTATATATTTTGTTATATTTTCAGTCTATCTTTTTAAATTCTCATTATATATTTTATTCTACCAAAATTTATTTATTTATTTATGAATTTTGTCATTGAATAAAACCGTAAATCTTACACAACTATAATTAGAGCACGTTGCAAACGCATAGAAACAATTACAAAAAAAAACAAAATACAAACTAGTAACTAAGCAAATAAACAACTACAAACAAAATGAGTGCTACTAACTATTGCAAACAAAAAAAAATGATTTAATAAAATTGTTTTATTTAACATATTAACAGTTAGCTAGCCCCTTCAATAGACTTGTTCTTTTAACTTGTTCTTTTAACTTTTTTATATAGAAATGTTTTTTAGTTTTATTCTAACCATGGTATGGAATGAATTATTTAGTTTCTTGATGAAAATTTGTTATTAGGTTAGACATGTCAGCTCGAATAGTTGTTGATTTCACATGTAATATTTAATTTTATTCTTTTAACTTTTCGCTATTACAATTTCAGCTTCTGATAAAAATATCTCAACTCGAAAGCATTGGGTTGTGTGTAATTTTTGATTTTTGTGGGGTAATTTCAGTCAGTTTTTTTGCTGTAGTTGGCATGGCAGTGTAGTTCCTTTAGCCTTAAGTTGTACATAATAATTCTTAAATTGTTTTAGTTTTGCTTCCTTATCTCTTGTTTCTTTCAGTTTCAGCTAATTGTTTTATTGTTGGTCAGCTCAGCTTTAGCAAGCTGTAATTACTAATTACCTTTAAGCTGATGTTCGTTTCATTTAACTCCCTGTTGTTGTAGTAAATTTTTTAGCTTTGTGCTGTCGTTTTCTAATAATTTTTTGCTCTAGTTTTTTGTCAGCTTTATACTGCAGTTTCTTTTAGCTGTGTGTTATAGTAACCTTTTTCAGTTTCATGCTGAATTCAGCGTAGTAGCTTATCTTTGCTTCGGTTTTGAACTGTAATTTATTTAAGTTTTATGCTAGATTTTTTGTCAGTTTGTAATGTAGTTTTTTTAAGCGCTTTGTGGCTTCTTTCTTTCGCTTAATACTTTTTAGGATTTCATAGTTAGTTAATTTTGCTTTATATGTTCTAAAACTATACACTATTTAAATGTTTAATGTTACAATTTTATTAAAGGATCGGTATTCTAATCAATAATTTTGACACCAATTTCAAAGTTTCAATTTTATAATTTTTTACAAAAATTAAGCCAAAGTACTCAAAAGCCTAAATTTTAATTTTGGCTCATTGGTGACCAGTAAAAATGAATACAATTTTTTGAGAAAAAAAAAGAAGTAGGGTTCTGTTTGCTACGGCGTTTATATAATTTTTGTATATTTATATATATATAATTTTTGTGTTATATATATATATATATATATATATATATATATATATATATATATATATATATATATATATATATATATATATATATATATATATATATATATAAAATTTTAATTAAAGTACCTAATTTTATTAAAATTCAATTCACCACTTCTTTTTTGGACTCTTTAAAACTAAAATAAAAAACAATGCTTTGTTTATAAGCTTAGAAGCATACATCAATGGGCAAGTTGGTCCGGAGTAGGGGGGAGGGTTAAACCCCAAATTAGGGGGGGGTTAAAATCCGAGAAACACAAAATACCCATATCGTTTTTTTTTCTGGAGTGCATTTTACCCATATCGTTTTTCGATTTTAAAGAAAAAATAGGTACAAAACGCTAATTTTAGGTCAAAAAGCCCTTTTTTATTGCATTTTTGAGCTTTTTATTGTTTAAAACATTCATTTTGACCTCAAAACTTAAGTTTGGAGGCAGTTAGAAGTCATTTTAAAGACATTTTTTTCTTCATTTTTCCAAAATTGGGGGGGGGTTAACTTTTTCTCCCCCCCCCACTTCTGAGTGGTGGGGGGGGGTTAAATAAACCCCTCTTCTCAGAATTTGATGGGGGGAAAACCCTAAAATACCCCCGTGCCCATGTATGGGTTAAACCCAAACTACGGGGGGTTAAAATCCGAGAAACGCAAAATAACCATATCAAGTCCGTAGCAAGAGGGGATTGGGGGATTAACCCCCCTCAAATTCTGGGACGGCAAAATATTTGTAAAGGTCTTCCCTTTGGTTTTTTTTGAAAAAAAGATTTATTTCCCAATCACTCTGCAATGTATCAAAACTATCTAAAATACATAAATAAGAGTGTTTTAGGATCATGACATGAAACCTCTTATTCACAAAAATATTATTATTCAAAATTCAAAACATTACTGCAGTGCATATAATAACTAATTACTATAAAAACTAAAAAATAATAAAATTATTAAAAAAATATTTATTTATTATCTCCCCGGACACCCTTCTAAAATGTGAGGGGCTTGGTTTATGTTCTTTTTTATAATTAAGAGTAATTCTAAAATATAAACTAATATTTTAAATTATAATATAAACTATTTTAGTCTTTCTAAGCATACATGGGCACGGGGGGGGGTTGGGGGGTTAACCTCAAATTTTGGAAAAATGAAGAATAAATTTGTCTTTAAAGTGACTTCTAACTGCCTCCAAACTTAAGTTTTGAGGTCAAAATAAATGTTTTACACAGTAAAAAGCTCAAAAATGCAATAAAAAAGGCTTTTTGACCTAAAATTAGCGTTTTTTACCTATTTTTTTTCTTTAAAATCAAAAACTATATGGGTAAAATGCACTCCAGAAAAAAACGATATGGTTATGACCGTAGCCAGGATTCAATTGAGGGGAGGATTTTTATGGAAGGTGCTTTATACGTGCCCACAAGAGAGGTCTGAGGGGGAGAGCAACCGAAATTGGGGAGGGGAGGGGGTATACGGGGCAAAAGACCCCCAAAATTGGGGGGTTAGGGTTCTGGGGGGTGGAAGTCCCTCAGCGGGGTCAACGGGCGGAGGCGCGGAGCTGTTTGTCAGGGTGTCCGGGGGGCAGAATGCACATAAAAATGAACATACGTTTTTTTAAAATAACAATCTTTATTCCATTTTGGTTAGGTTTTTATAGTAAATGCTGCAGTTATTAATATGCACTGCACTAATGTTTTGAATTATGAATAATTTCATTTTTGTGAATAAGAGGTTTCATGATCCTAAATCACTTTTATTTATGTATTTTAGATAGCTTTAATACATTGCAGAGTGATTAGGAAAAAAAATTTTTTTTTCTAATTTTTATTAAAAAAAAACCCAAGGGGGACCCTTAAAAAACTTTTTGCTGTCCCAGAATTTGAGGGGGGATTAATCCCCCAATCCCCCCTCTGGCTACGGACTTGGATATGGTTATTTGGCGTTTCTCGGATTTTAACCCCCCGTAGTTTGGGTTTAACCCATACATGGGCACGGGGGGATTGGGGGGTTAACCCCCCAAATTCTGAGAAGAGGGGTTTGTTTAACCCCCCCCCCACCACTCAGAAGTGGGGGGGGGGAGAAAAAGTTAACCCCCCAAAATTTTGGAAAAATGAAGAAAAAAATGTCTTTAAAATGACTTCTAACTGCCTCCAAACTTAAGTTTTGAGGTCAAAATGAATGTTTTAAACAATAAAAAGCTCAAAAATGCAATAAAAAAAGGGCTTTTTGACCTAAAATTAGCGTTTTTTACCTATTTTTTTGTTTAAAATCGAAAAACGATATGGGTAAAATGCACTCCAGAAAAAAAAACGATATGGGTATTTTGCGTTTCTCGGATTTTAACCCCCCCTAATTTGGGGTTTAACCCCCCCCTACTCCGGACCAACTTGCCTATGTATGCTTCTAAGCTTATAAACAAAGCATTGTTTTTTATTTTAGTTTTAAAGAGTCCAAAAAAGAAGTGGTGAATTGAATTTTAATAAAATTAGGTACCACAAAAATTATATATTATATAAACGCCGTAGCAAACAGAACCCTACTTCTTTTTTTTTCTCAAAAAATTGTATTCATTTTTACTGGTCACCAATGAGCCAAAATTAAAATTTAGGCTTTTGAGTACTTTGGCTTAATTTTTGTAAAAAATTATAAAATTGAAACTTTGAAATTGGTGTCAAAATTATTGATTAGAATACCGATCCTTTAATAAAAATTGTAACATTAAACATTTAAATAGTGTATAGTTTTAGAACATATAAAGCAAAATTAACTAACTATGAAATCCTAAAAAGTATTAAGCGAAGAAAGAAGCACAAACGCTTAAAACTACATTACAAACTGACAAAAAATCCAGCATAAATCTTACATAAATGACAGTTCAAAACCGAAGCAAAGATAAGCTACGCTGAATTCAGCATGAAACTGAAAAAGGTTACTATAACACACAGCTAAAAGAAACTGCAGTATAAAGCTGACAAAAAACTAGAGCAAAAAATTATTAGAAAACGACAGCACAAAGCTAAAAAATTTACTACAACAACAGGGAGTTAAATGAAACGAACATCAGCTTAAAGGTAATTAGTAATTACAGCTTGCTAAAGGAACCTGAGCCAAAAGCTGAGCTGACCAACAATAAAACAATTAGCTGAAACTGAAAGAAACAAGAGATAAGGAAGCAAAACTAAAACAATTTAAGAATTATTATGTACAACTTAAGGCTAAAGGAACTACACTGCCATGCCAATTACAGTAAAAAAACTGACTGAAATTACCCCACAAAAATCAAAAATTACACACAACCCAATGCTTTCGAGTTGAGATATTTTTATCAGAAGCTGAAATTGTAATAGCGAAAAGTTAAAAGAATAAAATTAAATATTACATGTGAAATCAACAACTATTCGAGCTGACATGTCGAACCTAATAACAAATTTTCATCAAGAAACTAAATAATTCATTCCATACCATGGTTAGAATAAAACTAAAAAAACATTTCTATATAAAAAAGTTAAAAGAACAAGTTAAAAGAACAAGTCTATTGAAGGAGCTAGCTAACTGTTAATATGTTAAATAAAACAATTTTATTAAATCATTTTTTTGTTTGCAATAGTTAGTAGTATACTCATTTTGTTTGTAGTTGTTTATTTGCTTAGTTATTAGTTTGTATTTTGTTTTTTTTTTGTAATTGTTTCTATGCGTTTGCAACGTGCTCTAATTATAGTTGTGTAAGATTTACGGTTTTATTCAATGACAGAATTCATAAATAAATAAATAAATTTTGGTAGAATAAAATATATAATGAGAATTTAAAAAGATAGACTGAAAATATAACAAAATATATAATTTTATAAAAGTAACAAACACAATACACAATGTAAAAAAAGAAGAAAAAATCTAACATTTTCATTCACACAATCGTCAAACAAACTGGTAGGCATTAATAGAAAAAGAGGTCAAAAACACGAAAATTAATAAAAAATAGATCTAAAAATAGCTTAAATTTAGTTAAAATAGGTTAAAAACTGCAAAAATTCTTTGAAAATAGTTCAAAAATTATGAATATTTTATAGTTTTTTTTTTAAATTTAAGAGTGTAGTGGGGGGGGGGGGGGTGGTTGGTGGCACAGACAGTAATATTATGGAAAGGGACATTTCTTGTATGTAAACATGTCTGCATATGGGTAGGGGATTACTCAACCCCCCACCAAATAATAAAAACAGCCGACCCTTTCGATGTTTGCCTAGGAGGGGGGAATTTTAAGGCAACGAGGAGTGAACCCAATTCTACTAACCCTATTTTCTAATTGGGAGGAGGACAATGAAGGTTTCGGCAGTATTTTTTTAGTTTTAGAATTTGGGTGAAGGGGAACTATGATGCGTTGTTGAACGAACCTTAACTATGGAGTTTGAAAAGAGGTTCTTCTCTCAAGTTTAGAAAAAATTTAAAAAAAAGTAATGTTTAAGTGTTTTAAGCAGTAAAAAGCCACTTGACAAACAAAGTAACTTTTTTATTTAGTTTTCAATCAAAATTTAAAAAAAAATGGGTAAAATGGACTTAAAAAAACAAACAAACCCTCCCTCCACCAGACCAACTTGCCCATGTGACTACAGAATGTGAATATTTTGAATTTACCAATACCTTTAATCAATAACTTATTAAAGAAGCGTTATAGTTTTTATTGTAACGCCAAACTGTTTATTTGCCAAAAATTCGCATTATTAACTTTTCTGCTAACTTTTTTTAAAACATTTTTTTAACGTTTTTTTTTAATTTTAGTTTCCAAACCATCTACACGACTCCAAAGATTTGTCAAAACGTCAGTACCCAAAAAAGCACCTTGATTACAAAGAGAAATGGTTGGAGTTATTGCTTGAAAACAACAGACGTTAGAAATAGAAGTGAAGACCAGTGAAGAACAAAAAGAACCGTTTATAAGTTACTTAAAACCAGTTTGTTGTACAGCTTGTTGTGTTGAAAAGAACTAAACGCGAAGTATGAAGAACCAAAGAAATATCACCGGTGCCACAATCAAGAAAGGTAGAAGCCGAAAGCGTGGAGAAATAATTAGCATCATCGATATTGTAATCCAAAGACTGTTGATATTCAGATTTCTTAAAAGATTACCACACGCTAATCAAGTAAATACTACAAGTATTGCAAAATGAAGTAAACACTTAGAAAAAAACAACAAAATAACAATTTTTTTTATAAAAAATAATTAAATATTAAAAAAATATAATATTCTGTCAATGGTATAGGTTTAGTACGTTATTGGGAGTTTGACTGTTTGACACGCCCCGTGGGCAGGGCAGGGATTGGAGCCATAGGTGAGAAAGGGGGGGGGCTAGGGTGGGGTCCACCCCTCTAGCCTCAAAATTTTGGGACCCCCCTAGGGGGGGGGGGCCCTGCCCCCAATTCCCGAATTTTTTACCCCTGACTCCCCTCTAGAATTTGAAATCTGACGCCTCTCCCCTCTCGAGAAAAATTTAAGTACTTTTTAATACTAAGTTTTCTTCCAAAAACCTGAATTTTTGGCATAAATTCATGTTTAACACCAAAATATCGCTTTTTATTTAATAAAAAGTAGTATTATCTTATAAAGAAACTATTATTAAACATTTAATGGTTTAGGGTTTTAGGGAGGATGGGGGGGGGGTGTCAAGAGCTGAAGAACTAATTCTTTTTTAAGAAATTCAATTCCACATTAATCCTAAAATCTTAAATATATAATTTAAAACCACTTTGTTTGGAAACCGGATACTCTTCCTTGACCCTTTTTTAATTTTAAATTAGCCAGCCAGTCACCTGGGGTTGCTCCGCTTCTAAAAATCCAGAAGGTCGAGTGAGATCTTCTTTAAAAAATCCCCCTAATTTAAAGGGTCATTTGCCCAGGGAAGCCACCCCCTGGCGAATTTGAACAATTCACCTATGTATATTGAGTGAGAAACGTACAGTGTAAAAAGAATATAGCATTATACAGTGATCACACTTCCTTAAACCTTAAATTGAATAATTTTATTTAGGAACTAGACGAGTATTAAGGCTGGTTCATACTTATGTAAAAACGTCTTTTGGACAAAGTCCAAAGGACGTTTTTACATAAGTATGAACCAGCCTTCAGATTGTGTATTTCTGTTTTTTATATTTCTGTCGGTAATCAGACCTGTGCACGGTCTGAAAATGCCCCCCCCCCCCGCTTTATTGGAGGATTTGTTCCCCTCGCGAAAAAAGTACCCAAAAAATTATGACGCCATTTTTTTACCGATTATGACGCCATCATCGCAAAATTTTTGCAGATTTTAGCCTATTTCAATGCATTTTAAGCCATTTTAGACCTATTTTTATCTTATTTTCGCTTTTTTTTGTCCCTTTTTTTCCTTTTCCCTTCTTTTTTTCTCTTTTCCCCCCTTTTTTTCTCTCCCCCCTGCTTGCCCCCCCCCCCCGTTTCAAAAAAATTGCCCTGCCCCCCCGTGCCTCCCCCGGGCCCCACCATTGGCCGTGCCCCAATAAACTACCGGGAGGCGGCTTGCACAGGTCTGAATAAAACAATGAGTTGTTTGCTCCTCTCCCCCTAATTTGTGAAAAAAAAACCCCAAAATGATTTTCAGAGAAAACCATATTTTGATAAGGAAACAAAATTTTAATTTAAGCTAAATTAATATAACTTTTGTTTATATCAATAAAAAATAAAGGAAATTGGCATAAAGCATATGCATCCATGCATAAAATCATAATCATGCTGAATTCTTGATGAATGCATAATTACTCCGGGCTTTTTCAGACTTTTAAACAAAAACACCAATAATCGATTTAAAAAAAAATCCGGTACAAACATTTTTAAACAAAGACAATCACCAAACATGCGCTTTAAAAACAAAATATAGTATGACGTGCTGTTTAGGATTTTACGCAAAAAACAAAAAGATTTTAAAATAAATATTTATCAAAATTTTGAATTAAATAAAAAGTGCATTCATAATGCAAAGTAACTCACTGAATCGGCGTAGAAAGTTTTCTGCTAAAAATAGACCTGGACTCAGTCGAAACAGAATGTTCGGAATTCTAGAAGACATTTTCAGTCAGTGGCAATTTAACTGCTGAGGTCACTTTAAAATTTGAGGTCTATCGCAAATTTTTTTTTTCTTC